>WAAE01018548.1:0-36317 GCA_013400495.1 Nicator chloris | reverse complement strand
TCCCCCCCCCCCAAAAAAAAAAAAAAAAAAGAAAAAAAAAAAAAAAAAGGAAAAACCTTTCCCATCAGAGAAAGAGGGAGATCTCTTTGGAAACATGGAGCTGCTGTGCTGCGAGGTGGATCCCATGAGGAGAGCTCTGCCTGACCCGAACTTGCTCTACGATGACCGCGTTTTGCACAACTTACTAACCATAGAGGAAAGGTATCTGCCCCAATGCTCCTACTTCAAGTGCGTCCAGAAGGACATCCAGCCCTTCATGAGGAGGATGGTGGCCACTTGGATGCTGGAGGTTCGTACACCCCGGCCCCTCGGAGCGGGTGCAGGCAGAGCGGCCGCGGGCAGCACCCCGGCCCCTCTCCTCCTGCAGCCCCTCGCTCTTCTGATCACCGGGTGGCTTCTTCTTGTCGATCCCCTCTCCTCCTTGTCCCCCTCCGGAGCTCAGCCGGTGCGGGCAGGGGTGCGGGGGACATCGACAGCCCGCGGGGGAAGTCGCCCCTTCCGGGGGGCTCCTGGAGCGGGGTGTCGGAGGAGAGGAAGCGCGGCGTGTTGGGGGGGGAGAGAGTTGGAAAAGTCATTTGCAATTAAAAGCAAAGAAAATCCGCCTCCGGGAGCGCTGGTGATTGAGGCATTCCTGGGAAAAGGGAGCAGTGCCCGGAGCATGGCGAGGGTCGGGGGGTGCCCTGTGTGCCCCGCGTTCTGCCCGGCGAGGGTTCCGTGCCCACGTATGCAGTGGGGAGGACGTGCCTTTTTCTCGCCATGTTGCGCTGCATGCGGACTCTGCTCGCAGGCGCCGAGCCCGGCTGCCCCCCATTCCTTTCCGGGAGGCTCGGGAGTGCCCCCCGCCCCCGCGGAACGGGACCCCCGGTGTGTCGGGGCCGTGGGGCGGGCGCTGAACCCCCTGTTCGCCCCGAGACTTCAGGCGCAGCGGCAGCGGGCCCGGAGCCCCGCAGGCTCGCCTGCCTTGCGCTGGCCCCACCAGCCATCCTTTGCCCCTTCGGATCTCCTTTGAGGGGGACCTTTCCCGAGCCAAACTCCGTGGGTTGGAAAGCCCAGACTCCCCGCTTGGTTTTCATGTGCGATATGTGCTTTTTCTCCGCTGCTCCGATTTTTGGTAAATTTTTAAAAGAATTTTGTTGTTCGCTGCCTGCTAAAAGGATCCAGGCGGCTCGGTCTCTCTCTCCACCCCACCTCGCCCTCGCTATGTCTCCCGTCCTTCCCCCCCAACGCGGGATTGGGGGCTCAGGGCTGGGGAACACCCGGCGGGGGAATTTTTACAATTGTCGGAAACGATAGGGGATCGTCCCGGGATGCCACCAGCCCCAAAACCAGGACCGCCGGGGAAGTTTTAATATTTTTTATCGATTTTTTGAAAATATGACGAAATAAAAAAGAAAAATTGGGTCGCAAAAAAAAAAAAAAAAAGGTCTGAGGCTGCTCGCTTGCTGCTGGATGGGGCTTTTCGGCTCTCCCACACAGTGTCTTGAATTCATTTCTTACTGAATGAACTAAAGGAATGTGAAAGCCGATTGACAGCCTTCCCAGCCTCTCCACAGATCTCCCCCTCCCCCAAAATTCAGCTCCCCGGGAAACAAAAATAGCAGGAGCAAAAGCAAGGGAAGTAGTGGTTTGTTTGGTGGGTTCACCCATTTATTTATTTTTTCCTTCTTGTCTCTTTCTCGCTTCCCACCCCTGGTTCCCCCCGCGACTGCCCCATCGTTCCCTCCCCACGCTCCTCACTTGCAGGTCTGCGAAGAGCAGAAGTGCGAAGAAGAAGTTTTCCCTCTGGCCATGAATTACTTGGACAGATTCTTAGCTGTGGTGCCCACTCGGAAGTGCCATCTGCAGCTGCTGGGGGCGGTGTGCATGTTCCTGGCCTCCAAGCTGAAAGAGACAATCCCCCTCACAGCCGAGAAGCTGTGTATATACACGGACAATTCCATCAAACCCCAAGAGCTGCTGGTAAGCAGCCCCATTCCTCCCTCCTCTCCGGCACAGCACCTTTCTCTCACTGGCAGAGCACCCAGCACTTCACTACTCAACCCTTGCCTTTTCGAAAAAAGCCCCACGCTTTTCCCGTGTTTCTGAACGGCCAGAAAGTCTCGGGGTTCAACGCGGAGGGCGGGGGACACCCGCGGGAACATCCCTGTCCTCGGAAGCCGCCTGGCAGTGCCATGCGGCGCTCCGGCCGCTGCACGCCTCGTGCGCGGGCACGGCGCTGCCGGGGGCTCCGGGGTTGGCGGTGCCGGGGGTAGGTCCGTCCCCGCCNCATTCCTCCCTCCTCTCCGGCACAGCACCTTTCTCTCACTGGCAGAGCACCCAGCACTTCACTACTCAACCCTTGCCTTTTCGAAAAAAGCCCCACGCTTTTCCCGTGTTTCTGAACGGCCAGAAAGTCTCGGGGTTCAACGCGGAGGGCGGGGGACACCCGCGGGAACATCCCTGTCCTCGGAAGCCGCCTGGCAGTGCCATGCGGCGCTCCGGCCGCTGCACGCCTCGTGCGCGGGCACGGCGCTGCCGGGGGCTCCGGGGTTGGCGGTGCCGGGGGTAGGTGTGTCCCCGCCGTGTCCCCGCCGTGTCCCCACGGGGTACCTCGCCGGGCGCACGTGCGCGGGCGGGCGGCGCGGCGGCGCCACCTGGCGGCAGACACGCGGCGGTGCGGAGCCGCTGCCGGGGCCGGGGGGGCCCGGGATGCTCGAGGGCGGCCCGGGATGTTCTGCCGTGCCCGAGAGGCAACGGCACCAACTGATGCCCAGGGAGTTCCACCTGAACACGAGGAAGAACTTCTTCACTGTGCAGTGACCGAGCACTGAATAGATTGTCCAGAGAGGGTCTGGAGTCTCCTCACTGGGGATATTCCGTATTGTCTGGACCCAGTCTTGTGCCCTGTGCTCTGGGATGGCCCTGCTGGAGCAGGGAGGTGGCACCAAGTGCCCCACTCTGGTCCCTTCCAGCTTGACCCATCCTTTGTGATACAGCTCAGTTAAAACACCCTGTGTTCTCTCAGTTCAGTGGAAGCAGAAGCAAATTGATAATTCCTGAAGGAAATAAGTGACGTATATATCATGATGTGGAGCACTGAACGTGCACCAGGGCCCCTTGGTGACATGGATGCTAGGTCAGAGACATGGCTGTAGCCATTCAAGTGACAAGGAGAATTTTTCCTATGAATCACTGGGAATTCCCCCTGGGGAGGGGTTGGGGTTGATAGCTCATACTTCGACAGAGTTAAAGAGCCCTGCCCTCAAAGCCTGCCTGGCTGTCAGGGCCATGAGGTGTCCCATTGGTGACACAGATGGGCAGGGGAAGTGCCGTGGTCCTCATGTGCAAATATGCAGAGTGATGTCCCTACCTTCTTGTGCCACGTGGATTTAAGCATGTGTTTAAAGTGCTTGCTTATATTTGGTCGTCTGGGTTGACTGTTCTCTCTGAAAACCTCTCACATTGGTAATGCCAGGAAGAGCAGGCCTTAGTTCACATAATTGCCGTTATGTTCCAACATTTTACAAGTTTTCTTGAGAAATTAAAAAAAACCTGTCTGGTTTCTGCAGCCTTTTGCATATATGTGAGATTTTTCAGGCCATGGAGGGCTCTGTCATAATCCAGCAGGAATGTCCATAGGAAAGTAACTTGCTCTTAAAGTGGGCATCTATTCAGGGAAACGACTGCAGAAATGGCATTGTGGGGTCCATGTTTATGGTTTCTCAGCAACGCTGGTTGACGTCTCCGTGGCTGCAAAATTAAAGGACTTTTTTTTTTCTCACTTGCCAGCTCTGTGAGCTCAGCTGGGGCTCCCCACCACGCTGGGCTCCATCAGGCATCATCAGGACTCGGGAATCAGTGCGTGCGTGGAATTTAGTTAATAGCTAATAGTTGATGGATGAGACAAATGCAAGTTGGAGGCCTGAGCTTTGCTCACTCTATGGGGCACAGTAACATGTTCAGAACTCGGTTTAAATGTTGAAACATGCAGGTCATGCACCCCATGGCTGGATCTGGCAATCGGGTGCTGTTTGCACATGGAATCCCGTTCCAGGGAATGGCCGGTAGTTACGTACACGCCCAAGTTTTCCTTTGATTGCAGTGGGAGTTTTGGGTGTGCAAAGAATTTGGGAATGGCTCCTACATGATTTACTGGCAGATAATTTACACAGGCTACTTCTTGGCTGTGTTGTGTGCGTTTCCTTTCTGCAGAGCCTGTGTTGGAGTAGTTTAAGCACCATCAGATTTATCTGCAGGACCTTTGGAGTACAGTTTTGGGAGGGAATACCATCAAGCCAACTTCCCCAGTTTTGAAAACAGGAATGTATATCTAGGTTATTTTTGTGCATGACTGTCCCTAGGGCTTTAAATGGCTATAAAGTAAGGACTATAGCCATTTAAAAGAAGTTATTAGGAAAGGACCACAGTGACCTTGGCAATATCTAATTGCAAGCTAAACTTTCTGGGTGGGCATTCAGCACTGGATACCAAAAAAAAAAAAAAAAAAAAAAAAAAAAGTAAAACCTTGGCAGGAGCTGCCAGGTCTCATTATTTTCAGTAGAGCCTGACATTTCTGGTGTTCAAAAAAAAAAAAAAGAATATAAAGTCAACAACTTCAAAGCAGTAGAGGCGTATGGAAAAAAGGGTTTGAGCAAAACAAATGTAGCAGTGATAAAGTTATAATAAGAAATAAGCAGAGGTTTTTCACAGACTTGCTTATGGTTTTTCTTCTCTTTTGCTCTCCCTGTACCCCCCCTCTGCAGGAGTGGGAGCTGGTGGTGCTGGGGAAGTTGAAGTGGAACCTTGCAGCTGTCACCCCACACGATTTCATTGAACACATCCTAAGGAAGGTGCCTCTCCCTAAAGACAAGTTGCTTTTGATCCGGAAGCATGCACAAACCTTCATCGCCCTTTGTGCCACAGGTAGGCTTAAGCTGATCTGGCTGCTGCTGCTCATAGTGTTGGAAGTGGTTGGAAGGGCAGATTTGTTCCTGGTGATGCTTCATCCCCTCCATCCTTACATGATGTGGGAAGGGGAGCTAAATCCCATGGGACTGTTTGCAAAGGCTGTTGTGAATCAGGCCCCAAAACTGTGTGTTGGACAGAATCCTTGCAGTACTGACCCGTAGTGCAGCTGATGTGTGTAGTGCTTTTGCAGTGAAGTCTTGCAAGGCTGGATTAGACCATCCTGGGTTTTATTCTGCCCATTCGCTGCTTCTTTTAGAGGACCATGGATCATTTGTAAGGACAGCTCAAAATACAGAAGCTGTTAGGGCACATTAGCCCAGAATGTATTGAGCTAATGCATTGCATGAATGTGTTCATAAACTTTTAATTAACTGGACTCTATCCAGATAAAAGGTAAAATTGTGCGTTTTAGTATTTTTGTGATACTACCACATCCCTGAAGCACAGGGCAACAGTTTAAAAGGTAATTTCTTGTTTTAAAAAAAAAAAGTTTGGATTTTTTCCTAGCTTCACCCCAAGAAAGCAGTGAAACTACTGTGTTTCATAGGGAACCATTGCACTCCCTTTTTGTCATATGGCTGAACACAGTTTCTGAAGATTTAGATGGAAATAATTGTCTCTGTGGAAGCATGGCTTTTTAATTTTGACCTGTCTACAAAACACTGTTTTTTGTTTGCGTGTTATTTTGTTGTTTGGGTTTTTCTTCCCTCAGTTACTTTTACAAAATTAGTGTACTCTGAATTTTCATCCAAAGGGTTAATGGCAAGACTACTTTTTAGAAGCTAGACCTGGACTAAATAAACAGCATGCAGTGTTTTCCAGAGTAATTATCAAGAAGTGGATGGCTTAGTGTTTGAATTCACCAGTTTGACATACCTAGTCCTTTGTGGTAGGAGCTGTTTTGCCTGTATGTTTGCAGAGGGGAAGGGAAGACTGGGTGCAACTTCTGGGTTTGAACGCCTATTTCTTGGTATTTAAGACGTAGTGACTGCTTTTATAATGTTGGCCAGTTCTTCCTACCTCAGCTGGTCTGTTTTAGAGATTTGTATATGGGCTGTGTTAGGGTAATTGACTTTTTGGTTGTCATGATGCTCAGACTTTCTCTTCTTTTCCCACTGTGGCATGATCCTTTGCAGACCAAAGACCATGATACACGAGAGAAATATTGCTCAAATACTGCAGGATAACTCTTGGTGATTTCTTTGCCTTCTCCCCTTACTCAGGATGCCTTCACTGTTCTGCCTTGTGTGATATGAAAAAGATGGTCTTTCCCATGGACTTTTCCCTGGATCTTCACACCATCAGCCATCAAACTCAATACAGCTCTCTGTTGTCTTCCAAACAAGACAATCTTCCCACTCTTTTGATGCTTTCACTTCCTACAATAGTGTTTTGGTTGGTTTTACTTTTTATCTAGCACAACATGTTCTTGAGACCCCTAGCACTTCATTATGATTTAACATCTCAGATTCTGGTCTATAATCCTTTGTCCTTAAAGTTTGCCGTATAACCAAACCATTGCAAGACTTGGGCCATGAAAGAGTCTCCAAAGTCCATAGCTTCTTTCCACTCCATGAATTCTTCAGTGGTTAGCTCTGTGCTCTAGGAGTCCTTTTACTGAGATCCAGAGCAGTGCCCCCTTTCCAGCCCTCAGCCCCGTCATGCAGTTCCCTCATGTGTGTCCCCCACGTGATCTGCCTCTCATGTTATATGTCTCCAATGCATGAAATGAAGTCCTTTTTGTAGAGTTTAAAGAGGCAACAAGTCAAGAGTTTCTTCTCTTAAAAGTGAAAAACATAATTGCTGAGTCCCGAGCTTCCCAAAAGTGAGGGCACCGTGGTGCTGGCTGAAGATTTTCTTTCCTTCTCATCCCATTGTCCACCGACCACTGTGTAGTTTTGAGGAGGGCCCGCAACACTTTTTCATTTCAAAAGCAGAGATCTTACCCAGGCACTCAATACCACATTCCCACTTTACTTGTGAACTGCTACCTCAATTTCCATTGTGGAAATGTTGTTACTACAGAATTTCCCTTTCACTGCCACTCTTTGAAGAAAAGCTCCTTCTCATCAGACTTCCTTCCAGATCCAGTTGTCATTTCCTTCTTGTCCTGTTTGTTGCAGAGCTCTCATCAGCTGCTCTGCTTCTTCTTTCTCTTTTTCCCTCAGAGCTGCTGCTCTCTGCCAGCCCGGGTTAAGCCTGGTGTTTCGCTTCCCTGTTTCCTCCCTTCAGCAATAGGACCTCCTCTGACATGTGGCTCCCTCTTTCCTTGCTCCCCATGTGTGTTTTTAGCCTGGGTTTGACTCTTTGCTATTCCCAGACCTGACCTGGCTGCCTGGCTAATAGCCCTGGCCTGGAGCACAGCAGTGAATCTCTGTGTCCTGATTGATCTCAGCACAGCTTTCTCTGCTTTCAAGTACTTTTCTTCTTTAAAGTATCATGCAAAATCTGGCATATTTTGAACTTTTCTCCCCTAGCCTTAGTTCTTCTTCACCAACTGCTCCATTTTAATTTCCCAGCAAAAACGTTTTACCAGAAATTCCCAGGTGTTCCCTGCCTGTACAGAGCTGGCTTTGATCTCAGTCCTGCAGCACTTAGAGTCAGCAAATTAAGAGGGAAGCAGCCATGAACAGTTACTGGGTGTTGTGCTGGATGTGTAGGATCACTGTGATACTTATCCCTGTTTTCCTTTCCATCTGAACGTTCCCCAGAAGGAGGTGATATTCTGTTCTTCTGCATATTCGTTTCAGTCATGTTTGGTCACTTTGGCACTCTCTCTGTTTCTCTGCCCTTATTTTGAGCCCAGTTCCTGAACCAAGCTGTGTGGATATAAACCCATGGCCTCTCCCCAGTCCTTGCAGTGATTAATGATTCACATGAGCATGACTGGAACTGGAATGTCTCCCTCTGTGCCCTTGGTCCCATCGGAACATACGCCTGCTGAGCAGGACAGAAGCTTGTATGTCCTTCTGAACAGAGAGTTTTCTCTTTCATTGCTCTGCACTCACAAAGGTTTCAGGAGCCTCCTTCTCCATTAGGAGGTCATGGAAGTGGCATTTTCCTCCAGCTGCCTTGCTCACAGTACAGTAAGAGTGCATAGATGGACACTATGCACTGGCATAGCCTGATCTGGCACCATACCGTTGTTTTCTCATCCCACTGGTGCAAGCCAGAATCTCCTTCAGAAGGCTTCTGAATGCACCAAGAGGATGCATTTGGGGCCTTTAAGTGGTGCTTACAGCTTCTGTCTTATGAGGAGAAACTGAGGGAGCTGGGCTTGGTTAGTCTGGAGAAGACTGAGAGAGAATCTCATTA
The DNA here is from genome assembly GCA_013400495.1 of Nicator chloris. Classification (NCBI taxonomy): domain Eukaryota; kingdom Metazoa; phylum Chordata; class Aves; order Passeriformes; family Pycnonotidae; genus Nicator; species Nicator chloris. The sequence goes on along the minus strand of WAAE01018548.1, from coordinate 28,055 downwards.
ATGTGTATAAATATCTCAAAGAGGGTGTCACAGGATGGTGCCAGACTCTTTTCAGTGATGCCCAGTGACAGGATGAGGGGCAGTGGCCATAAACTGAAACACAAGAAGTCCCACTTCAACACGAGGAAGAATTTCTGTACACTGAGGGTGGCAGAGCCCTGGAACAGCTGCCCAGGGAGGGCCTGGAGCCTTCCTCTCTGGGGCCATTCCAAACCCACCTGGACACATTCCTGTGTCACCTGCTCCAGAGGACCCTGCCCTGGCAGGGGTGTGGACTCGGTGATCTCCGGAGGTCCTTTCCAGCCCTAATAATTCTTCAGCATTGGAGGTTCCTGTTTAGCTGTGAGCCCAATGGATTGTTTTGCTGTCCGGAATTTTGTTGCTTTTCCACTCTGTCCACACGTCCATCTCTTTACTGCTCTGCACCCTTTGTTCCTCTGTCTCTTTGCACAGCGCTGCACAGCTTGGAAATGTTCTCTCAGGGATTGGCCATTTGCCTGTGCTGAGCTCCAAGCTGGGGAATCACTGCTGGAAGGAGTGGGAGAGGGCAGTGGTTACAGAGGTGTGTGCACAGCCTGCCATGCTGCTGCTGGAAAGAGAACTGTGCATTATTTCTTTACACTTCAGTGTGCTCATAATTTCTTCTAGCCGCTTGTTCAGTCAGAGTCACAGATGCACAACTGCTTCTTTGTGTTACACTCTCCTCTCAGAGGCTGTACATGCCACAGTTTTGGTGCAGGATACCCCTTTTTATGTGAGAGCCTGTAAAGGAGTGGTTTTTGAGGGAGAGCAGCCTGTGCATGACAGGCTTTCAGAAAGAGGAGCTGCAATGGAGACACTAATCTCTGTGAGGAGCTTCACAGGATTTTAGCTGAGTGGCAAGCAAAACTTCGAAGCAAAAACCTTTGCAGACTTGCAGAGATAGAAGGCAGCTTGTGTAAAACCCTGGACTCAGTCCTTTGCATGGTCTTTTCTGTGCCTCAGCTGAGTGCTGTGGCAGGTGGGATGTGCCCGTGGTGGATCCAGCATCTCAGGCCTCGGGGCCTGTGTCGGCACAGAGGCCGAGAAAGAGTGGGAAAATGTCAGCTTTAAGTAAGTTTTATACAGTGTGCCAAACCTCTGCCCACTGTTTCTGGGACATTAATCATCTACACTTGAAAGCTGAGAAGGCTTTTTTTAACTTGTGGGCCAAATTCTGCATCCTGCTTCAGACAGAAGTTCTGTGGAATTCAATGGGAGTGTTGTCTGAGCGAAGACTGCAAGATGAGGTCTACAACCCTGGTAGTAATCTATGGGGTGACCACACAGAATGAGGCCTGTTTGCTCCTCAGCAGTCCTGCTGGGCAATTCTACTCTGCATCCCCTTTTCACCCAGTGTAAGTTACTGGAGCCTGGAAGTGTGATACAAGTTTTATTTGGGACCTGTTCTTTGCAGAGGGGAAGAGTGAAACCTGCAGAGGCTTCATTAGGTAATGTCTTAAGAAATAAAATACATGTTTCAAAGTGGCGGTGTTTGCAGGAACTTCTTACATAGCAGAAGAAAGAACAATTTGCACTAATTTATTGCTAGACAGGAGAAGGCTCTTGCTTGTTCCCGGGAGAGGCGGCTCTTACCAGTATGTTGAGCTTTCCAGCCAATGGAGCCACAAGAACCAAGGAAGGGCCATCAACAAGTAGTCAGGGCCTTGGGAATATTTCATGACCAATCAAGTCTGGCAAGAGGAGGTGGAAAGTAATAGAGAAAGAGAGCATGTGCTGATACAAGCTGGCATCGCTCCAGAGCTGCCAGAGGAGTTGCCCTCCTTTCTACCAGCTGCAGGTCTGACATTTTGGTGATTCACGCACTAACATCATCCTAATCCTTGGTTAGGAAGGTGTAAAATAAGTGCAAATAGTAACCAGTGCAAACAGTTGTTCGGAAATAGTATTTACCATCAGCTAATGACCATATTGTTGTGAGTGCTCCTCTACTTTGCACAGGTTGTTCAGCGTGTTTCCCTGTCTTTACCTCTCTTGGATGGTTGTGAGGAAGCATTAGCGTTTAGGGTACTTCAGACCCATTTGTATAAAGGCCAAATGCTATTTGCTTTACTGTAGGCTAGGAGCAGAATTAAATGTCTGCCCTCCCACCTACTCAAAGGATGGAAGCATGTCTGCACCCTGGTTTACTTAAAAGTTTTGTGTTTTCTTTGAAGGGTTGAAGAGTCATCTGATTTTGCCTTTAAAAGTAGAAATAGTTAACATGAGGAAAATTTGCAGGGTCTTGGAGAAATACAAGAGCAAGAGAAAAAATGGCCGTTGCAGATACAACCAACTGTATTAGAAAAAAATAAAAAAACAGTGCCAAACTGACCCTGGAATTGCATTTGGATCAAAGCAGACAAGAATTAAATTCACTACTTCCACTGTTCATCTTAGACTTTGCTTTTAAACTTAGATAGTTAAATATAGATCCATGCTTGTCTTCATAGTACAGGCATTGGCTGGGTGAAGTCCGAGGCTGGCTGCGACCATTACCTATATAATTTTAATGTATCAATACCTGTTTTCCTGATGGAGGTAACATACCTTTTTTTTCCTCCCCCTTTTTCCCCACAGTATGGGAAGAATTACCTTCCTTACAACAGCAGTTTCCAACTCTGTAAAGACAGCAGTTTCCAACTCTGTAAAGACAGAGTTTCCAGCTCTGTAAATAAATATCTATCAAATTACAGAGATGAAAACTGGCTGCTGAAAAAAAGCCCAACCAACAGCCAGATCAGTAACATGGGTCGTTTTAAGTAGGTAGAGTTCCCCCACCTGACTTTGACACACCGAGCACGTTCAGCCTGGGTATTTGTCAGTGCTCTTCTCCTTCCGACAGTTTTATTTGTTGGCTGCAAGTTAAGGCTTCCCCTTGCAGGACCTCTCTGGGTTCCTTCCTCCAGTTCCCTTCTGCTTTGGACTGACTGTCAGCCTCGCATTTTCCTGGCTTGAAGGTAGTGAAGACCACTGGATTGGGAGACAGCCAGCAAAACAGCTCAGCCGCGGTGCTCGCAGCCCTGGAACTTCGGCGTAGATTACGTGTGCTCCACTGGCAGAAAAACCTCCTCGCGCCCTGGCTGTGTTAGCTCCAGGCTGAAAGTGGGGGACAGGTTCAGGGTACCCTGAATTACCTTGATTACTCTGGCTGGCTGGTCCACACGTGGCTGTGTTTCAAAGGGTGCCGTTTCTTGCATTACCATTTTTTATTTTCAGCACTGAAATCAGCGGGGTTGTGCAGGGCTAGTCACTTGTTTTTGAGGTTGATTGGGAAATAAATGATACTAAAATGGGGATGGGATGGTTTCTGGTGTTTATTCCCTGGGAATAGAAAGTAAAACAAGTTTTGCTTTCTAACAGCCCAGTGTCTTCCCTTGTAGTGTTCATGTGCTCAGATTCTCATAGACCACGTGCTGTGGCACTGCTTCTCTAACTTATAATGAGACTCTTTTGTATTTTTCCCATGGAATGGCATAATCACGGAATCAATTAGGTTGGAAAAGACCTCTGAGATCATCGAGCTCAACTATAAACCTATAAATCACAACAAAGTTAGAGTCAGAGCCATGCTTTAGATGCAGGCTTTGGGTGCCTGCTAACCGAGTTTGCCCACAGAAGGATTTAGCCCATAACCTTGCTTCAGGTGTCCAGGAAGAAGTGCTTTTTATAAAATTCCAAGTGTCCAGTAAGAAGTGCTTTCTATAAAATTTCCTCTGTAGTTCAGGTTTCATCATCTCCTACAAGAATTTGCAGTGGATACATATGTTTCAGCTCACATTTTTAGGTTCTCTCTCTGTGCCCACCACCTTTTTTTTTTTTTTTAAATTTTTTTTTTTTTTTACCCTCAGGGCAAATTTTGGACCTAATTTGGAGGGGGGACAATTTTAACTGGGTGAAAACTGAGTGAGGATGGCAAGGCTTGTCTTGTTGTCATGGTAGAAGCACAGATAGAGGTTTATAATTGAAAATAGCATGTAAAGAGCTTGTTTTGAGTTTCTTAATGGAATCTAAGAGACTGGGGGCGGTGGTTCTGCATCCCCTCAGATACGGTACTTAATATTTATGCTTTCATTGCACCTTGAAAAACATTTCACGTAGTTATTGCTTTGCTTGAATATGGAAATATGTTAATTATGGCCTTTATTGCGCTGCCTGCTCTTTTCCTCAGCCTTTTCTATTCAACCCTCTAGGTGGCCCAGCACAATGTGGCTTCTTTTCTTTCAATGAGCTCTTTCCACACTAATAGGGTCCAGGGTGATGTGGAGAACCATGTGCACAAAATTGGTGCACCACCCCCCATTCCTTTGTGGGCATGTCAGGTTAAATTCATATCAGCAGGAGGGTCACTGCCATGATTTTCAATAGCTCGAGATGAGGTGATGACTTCAGACAATGGTGCCACACTCTCCAGTTGGAGACACTTGCCTCACCAGTTGCAGTAGTTAATTAATATGCTAAAAATAGAAGCCAGTGATACAAATCGCTGCCTGTTGTACAACAAAGACTGGGCATGTGTAGCTTTGATAGCCAAGTTTATGGTGCTTGTTATGGAGGGAAGTTAGTTTAGAGCTAGAGGCAATGTAAGACTTTCTGGATGCTGAGCTTTAGTCACTCTGGGCCTCTGGCCATTCGCTCGCTGTCTCATTTGCATTATGAATGACATTAAGGGAGCTAACAAGGTTATTGGGCATAGAAATGTTCGCATGTGACCCCACGTGGAAGCAGACCTACAGCAGTGCTAGTTGGCAGGGACACTGTGCCTCTTTATTCAGCTTCCTAGGAAGACAGTTTCTGAGAGTGGATCTAAAATCAGCCACGAGAACACCGGTGTTCGAATAACGTGGAGGTCGTGATGCGAGGCAAGAAATTTCAGAGGGCAGGTGGAGCTCCATCCTTCACTCAGCCCGTTCTGCCTGGACATGGAACCTCCCTGCACCAGCTTTTTACTACATCCTGCCTGAAACTCAGAACAAGGAGGGGAAAATTATGGAAAGTCAGTTGCTACCCATAATTCCCATGCATAAATAAGAGACAGTTTGGTATGTCCAAGATCAAACATGGAAGTTGCTTCCCATCTTAGGGGTGTGGTTATCCCTTATGTGTGTTTGTATAAATCCACGGGAGGTAAACATGAAAATGATTTTGATCATAGCATCATTAAGCTTGGAAAAGACCTCTAAGATCATGGACTCCAACCTTAACCCAGCACTGCCATGTTCACCACTAAACCATGACTCCAAGTGCCACATCTGCATGTTGTTTGAACTCTTCCAGGGATGGTGACTCCACCGCTTCCTTGGGCAGCTGGTCCAATGCCTGATCACGCTGAAGAAATTTTTTCCTAATACCCAATCTAGACCTCTCCTGGCACAACTTGAGGCTGTTACATCTCGTCCTGTCTCTTGTTCTCTGGGAGCAGAGCCTGACCCACCCCTGGCTGCACCCTCCTGTCAGGGAGTTGTAGAGAGCAATAAGGCTCCCCTGAGCCTCTTTTCCTCCCCCAGGCCCTCCTCATCAGACTTGTGCTCCAGCCCTTTGCCCAGCTCTGTTCCCTTCTCTGGACATACTCCAGCCCCTCAATGTCCATCTTGCAGTGCCAGAAATGGACACAGCACTTGGGGTGAGGCCTCACAAGTGCCCCTGACGGGGACAGTCACTGCCCTGGTCCTGCTGGCCAATCCCCTGCTGACCGAGGCCAGGAGCCACTGACCTTCTTGCCCACCTGGGCATGCACCATGGACCGGCATGCACCATGGACCAGCAGGCCCAGGCCTTTTCCTGCTGGGCTCTTCCCAGCCTGGAGATGCTGGGGGCTGTTGTGACCCAAGGGCAGGATACTTGGCCTTGTCATCTCACTCATATCTCTGGCCTGGGCCCATCGATCCAGCCTGTCCAGATCCCTCTGCAGAGCCTTCCTGTCCTCAAGCAGATCAACACTCCCACCCGACTTGGTGTCACCTGAGAGCTGGCTGAGGGTGCACTTGATGTCCTCATCCAGGTCGTTTATCAAAGAGAACTGGCCTCAACCCCGAGCCCCGGGGGACACCGCTGGTGACTGGCAGAGAGTGCGATCCTGAAAATATAATTTCCGTTCCCTTGCCATGTGCTGAGATGAGCATACTCAGGGCTGTGTCCTGCACTGAGAATTTGGGAGTCAAGGTTCTCCTCGTTGTCTCACTCATTAGTGGAGGGCAATATAATTTCATTTCCAAGAATCAGCTTTCCTAGCTACAGTGGGTTCTTACTATTATAATAGTGCATAAATTATTATGTTTATAATAATGGCAGTCCACAGTCCTTACTTCAGCTAGTGGGAATTTGCCCTTCAAAAGTGTCTGTCAGAGTGTGATGTCTGGTAGGAAGCAGCGTGCAGTGTTGGGCTTGCAGGTGGGAACCTCCTGGTGGCTTTGTGAGACACAGCAATCCGTGTCAGGGTTTCAACTCCTCCTTTTGTCTCCCCACTTCTAACACCCCCATTCTGGTCCATCTGGGTGAATGTTATCTCCCAAGTGCCATTCTTACTGGACTGCTTCAATCCCAGAGATATATTCCAGCCTGGAGAAGAACATGCTGTCTCCACAGCTATTGAAGTATGTGCCAGCTCTGAGTTTGGGAGGCTGAGAACAGCTCTCCATGTGTCTAAAACCTGAGTGGTTACACAGACAGCAGCAGGGTTACAGAATTTGTGAACAGAGGGGATTTGGGATCTGCAGCTGGGCAGTTTTCTGTAATGTTTCTATTGATGGAATGTATTGCTTGTAATTTATTTCTTATTATGTATTACTTTGGTTTACTCTTCCTTCTACTCCAGTTCCCCCAGTTGAAAACTGGTAAAGAAAGGTTTGCTAATACTGAAAATTGGTAGAGAAAGGTTTGTTAATGAGTTATTGTTGAACCAAAGAACTTGCAAATCAAGTTTCATTTTAGGAATATATCAAAATGTGGGAAATCTTGTATTTAACAAGATAAGCTAGTGCTGATAAGCCAGTGTCTATGGCAGCATCATAAACCATAAAATTGCCTTATAAAGATCACAGAATTTTATTTTAATTTCTCTTCTGATTTGACAGATGTGTGAGAGGAAGTTCTGAAGTGTATTTTTAGCTTGTTTATTAAGAAGTAGTAGTAATAACAAATGTGATCTTAGTTCTTTGATTTCATAGCTATGGGCTGTAAGTGTTCTCACTTCCTAATTGCTAAGGTAGTAAAGATGAACCGTTAATTAAAATCTCTTTCCCGGACAGGTCTTTAAATGCTCGAATTAATTAACTCCTTAAAAATTGACGTGACTAAAAATCTCATTTTGGTCCTTTGTGATACCTTACTCCAGTTAGTTTTCTGGTTATACAGAGGGGTCTAATGTGACCAAGACCCAAATTTCTGACATAAATTACAGAAAGCCTCCTTCTTCTCTTTCCTTTTCTTTAAAACTAAGGAAAGACTATTAAAAATTGTCCAGGTTTACTTTATGCATCAGTGAGAATAAAAGACTGAACCGCATTTCCATTTTAATTTGCAGGTCTGTTCCCCCTCCTTTGACTGCTTGTGATGAGCAGTGTGACTAATGAGCTCCATGGGACCAAAAAGAGTGGCACTTTTCCCTTTCTTCTACTTCCCCGGGTTTTATTCTTGGGTGTGGTTTTTTTTATGTTGCTTGCCTCTGATGTTTTGCAGCTTTTCTGGTCTGGGCTTGGACTAATTCCCAGATCTGTTCTTGCAGATTTTAACTTTGCCATGTACCCACCATCAATGATAGCAACTGGAAGTGTGGGAGCAGCCATCTGTGGCCTTCAGCTCGATGATGGGGACAGCCTCACGGACCTCCTGGCCAAGATCACAAACACAGATGTGGTGAGTATCCCACATTCCTCTCCTCCTTTCACTTCCCAGGGTGTAGTGGAGAACTGGGCCTGATCCTGAAGGCAGAGTGGAGCAAAGGAGGGGAGTGCTTCTGCAGGGAGTGAGTTGCAGGTGTGGACCCAGCACTGTGGTTTGAGTCCCCAAAGCAGTGGGAAGCGCCTGCGTTGCTTGTCCCGGCTGGTGGTCCAGCAGGCTGAGCCTCCTCAGGAGCCCTGGGTGATGGGGTGAGCAGGCAGCATTCCCTGGGGCATAAAGCAAACCAGGAGGTGTTGTGCTGAGGTTGGTCCTGTGCTTGCAACCTTGAAACTGCTCTTCTGGCCCTCCTTCAGGTATCACCTAAAAATTCTTGGCTTGGAGGAAGTGAATAAGGAGCTAATTTTGAGGCAGGATGTGAGACAGGCACAACTCAAGCTGTCCTTAATGTGTGCTAATTTATTGTTTTTAATTCACAGAGTAAATATGTGGCATTATTACATCTGTGATAGCATTGTTAAATGAAGATTTGGGTTTGTGATTTGGTTAAAAAGGAGTAATTAGTCCAGTTTACTTCAAACAGGAGAATTTTGATGTTTCTTTTTTTTTTTCTTAGAATCAAATTGATCCTAATTTTCAAATGCAGTTCTGTGATTTCCCATTTCTTTTAATTCTATTTGCACGGAAAAAGGAATATTTCCAATTGAGAGTGCATGAAGTCTAAACCATAGAATCACAGAATGGCCTGGGTTGGAAGGGACCTTAAAGACCATCTCATTCCAACCCCCCTGCCACAAGCAGGGACAGCTTCCACTATTCCCAGCTTGCCCCATCCAACCATGAACACTGCCAGGGGTGAGGCAGCCACAGCTTCTCTGGACAACCTGTGCCAGGCCCTCACCACTCTCACAGGGAACAATTTCTTCCTCATATCCAATCTAAACCTCCTCTCTGTCACTTTGGAGCTATTCCCCCTTGTCCTGTCACTCCAGGCCCTCGTCACGGGTCTCTCTCCATCTTCCCTGTGGGCTCCCTTCCGGCCCTGCAAGGCCACAGTGAGGTCACCCCAAAGCCTTCTCTGCGCCAGGCTGAACAATCCCGATTCCCTCGGCCTTTCCTCCCAGCAGAGCTGCTCCATCCCTCTGAGAGGAGGGACACCTTCTGTGCTGAGAGAATTTGGTGTAAGGCCTTTAAGGCTCTTGGTGCATCTTGCAATTTGGAAAACTTCTATCTATTTTGCTGGTCTTTTCTATCCAGATTGTTTAAGTCTGAAAGAAAATATCTACAAAAACATCTTAGTAGGTCTTAAGTGGTCAGAGGATGGGGTTTTCATTTTGCAATGAAAATGCCTTCACACCTTTTCTTTTAAATTTAGCACGTTTTTTGCTGTCAAAAACTTGCTTTTTGCCATCCTGGTGACAATCTTCCCAGATCTGACTGAGCTTACATTCCTTCAGAAGAAAAATTTAATGCTCTTCCCAAATAATAAAGAACTCCTAATCTCCTCTCCAAGCGTCTGTCAGTGTTGGGTAGAGACCAGCTTCCTTCTCTTTGCTCCTGGTCTCAACCCACAGCAGCACAGACTATAAAGGAGAGTCTCACTCATCCCCCAAATCAGAGCAAACTTGAGACAAAAGGAGCTTCTGGATAATTTAATTGCTAAAAAATATAAGTCTTTGCTGAAATTTGAGGTGCTGTTATTTGTTTTAGGTTGTCTTCATTGTTGAGGCAGAGGTAGCCTTAACTCCTTGCAAGCTTTGAAGCCTCAGCCTAACCCAGGTTGCCAAAATTTTTGAGCTTGGGCAAAATAGTGTATTTTTCATTAGCCTGCTGTTTCAATTTGGGAGAAATATTTTGCTAGGTATTTTCTCTGTGAGTTTTGCATTGGAAAAAATACGGAAGGGCCCAGGGCTGGGAACTTTCATCCCACATGATAAAGCTTGAGTGAGAGAGGCAAGTCTAAATGGGGTCTCAGAGAAGCATGGTGCAGGCTTAGCAATAGGTAGTAATACCAGCCTCATGTGTAAAATGTATTGTTGGAAAAAATGTACTGTCTGGATTGTGTAAGAGTTGACCCAAGGCTGTGTTAATAAAGAGTAAAGACTATTGTAATACATTTTACACTGGGACTTAATTAAAGTTGAATGAATAGCTTCAGTTCTCTCACTTCCGAATTTCTGATGCCTGAGAGCTGTTCCTGCAGTGGCACAATTAATTCATTGTCACTGTGTGAATGATTTTGTTTTCCAGTGGGGGCTTAGGGAAGAGAGAGAAATGAGAGTTCCTGGGCTTTAGGACCATCATGCCGGAGAAAAGTGGGGAAGTCACAGAAATTAACGCTTCTACAGAGGAAAACCTTCTCGCCTCCTGTGCCTCACGGTAGCCCACAGGAACCATCAGGCAGCTGGGGAAGAGTCCTTCCCAGCCAGAGGGTGCCAGGGCTTCTGCTTCACTTTTGTTTTGGAGTTTGCTTAGCATGGAAACAGATGATAGGACTTTCCCACTGGCTTTTCAAAAAATGTCACTGTCTGAGGTGAAGCATGAAAAATCTCAGCTTCAAAGCTGCAAGTAGATGAAAAGAAAGAATGATAATGAAACCCTGATGCAACTTAAGTACAGTGAGCTTTTCTGAACTTCCACTGTTTTATAATGATAATTTAAGGGTGCAGTCTATTTGCTGGGAAATAGCAGCATTAACAAGGAGGCTGAAATCAATGGTGTTATTTTAGATTTACATTAGTGTAACTGAGACTGGAGTTTGCCATTTACAACTAAAATGAATCTTTTTAATGGATCCTTCATTAAGAATTAGACCAAAAATACGTTATTTATAAACAGTATGTAATACAGAGCCCAGCTGTTGGGTAAGCAGACAACCAGCACGAGTTTCTTTCAGAAACATGTTGGTGTTGGATATCATAGTATGGATCCAGAGCACTGCCCTAGGCTTGAGATGGGGTTGTCCAAGGCATCCTGCCACTGTCATTTTAGGGATAACCAGTTATTTCTGGTAAAGAGCTGCCCTGGGCTCTTTGGTGAGGGTTGAATCATAGGCTGGAGAAAGTGTGACAACAGGGCTGGGCAAACCCTGGTTTCATTACTCCTTCCACCGACCGAAATAAACAGCAGGGAGCTGCTCTTGGAGAAGCTCAGGAGCCTGAAGGGCAGTGAAAACAGCTCTGGACGGTGCATCTGAACTGCCTTCTCTGATTGTTACTGTCCCTAAGAGCCACTACGAGCTAATCCCACACAACTGAGGGAGAGAATTCTCCCCCTGTGCTCTGTTCTTGTGAGGCTCCACCTGGAATACTGCATACAGTCCTGGTGTCCCCAACATAAGGAACTGTTGGAGCAAGTTCAGAGCAGGCCATGGAATTGATAAAGGGAACTGGAGCAGCTCCCTTGTGGAGACAGGGTGGGAGAGTTGGGGCTGTTCAGCTTGGAAAAGAGAAAGTTGTGTGGAGACCTCAGAGCACCTTCCAGCATCTGAATGGGCTACAGGAAAGCTGGAGAGGGAGTTCTCATCAGGAACTCTAGTAACAGGACAAGGAGGAATGGCTTCAAACTGAAAGGGAAGAGGTTTAGATTGGATATTAGGAAGAAATGACGAATTAGAATTAGAATTAGAATTAGAATTAGGAGAGAGTGGTGAAGCCCTGGCACAGGTTTCCTAGAGAAACTGTCTGCCCCATCCTTGGAAGTGTTCAGAGCCAGATTGGACGAAACTCTGAGCAATCTGGTCTAGAGCAAGGTGTCTCTGCCCATAAGGTCTGTTTGTACCCAAACCATTCTGTGCCTCTGGTTCTAACTTCACAGTTCTGCAGGATGGGGGTGTTCCAGTCTGTTCTACTGCCAGGGGCTGGGGACATTTCTTTTGTGGTTGCTTAAAGAGGAGAGGCTGGTGAGCGAAGAGTTAACAGACCTACTGGCAGGAAGCTGCAGAGCTCCCTGTGCATCTCTTGGGGGGTCATTGCAAAGGAAAAATAAACAACTCAGGAAGTCAGGAATTCCCATAGCATCCCAGACCAGCACTCCAGTGCAAGCAGTATCCTGTCCCTGGTGGAGCCAGATGCTTAGGAGGAGGATACGAGCATCCCTGCTGTTCACAATTACGGGATATGAGGAAGGATAGCTGAATGGGTAGGGCACATTTTAAGACCTTGCAACCAATATTCTGCTTTGCTTGAGACCTTTCTTGGGTAAATCTATTCCCTCACCTCCTGGAAGAGCAGCCATCCAGGTTGCCTGTGGATGACACACAGAGTTGGTCTCCCCAGCATTAGCAGCCAGGGAGAGGTTTTCAGGTAGAGCCAATGCCTGTATGTGGGCAGAAGTCATCTCTAAAAGTCTGATCCCAGATGGTAACTGATGTGTATTGAGTGGTTTGGAAAATCTAAAGCATATTTAAGGGCCTGAGGTAGAAAAAAAGCAAGGAACCAAGCATTTTTTAAAGGCTTGTCAAAACAGCTGGCTGTGAGCCCTTAAAAATGTGGAGTGGGGCTGTTTTGAAGACTGGATCCGTAATAAATCGCATGTAAAATATCTCCACTTACACATGCCACATATGTCAGTGCCAGGATTTTTTTTTTATTCCCAAGATCAGAGACATCCCTTCATAAAGATCTGCAGATTTCTGCCCAGAAACGGAAGTGAAGAGCCACTCATATTCAAGAATTCAGAGCTGCAGTAAAAAAATCATGGAAATCTATCTTGAATGGATCGTATTTGAACATTGTCCCTACAGCACATACACCATTTATCCCCTCCTTTGTAGTGTCTGGGGCTTGTGGTTTTGGAAGCAAGAAACAGGACTCGCTGTATCTTATCCTGCCTTATTTGTTGCAGACCGCATTTTGTATGCAAGGAAACAACAGGCGAAATAGCCTCCCAGAGAAAGGAAGAATGAGATAGTTTCCTAAGTTGTCTTTGCCTGAGTTGGCAGCTGCTCCGTTTCATTCAGCTTTTTGTTCCCCAGTGAGTGCTGTGCGTGTGTAGCAACAATGGGGTGATGCAGTGACACCGCGGGCTCATGGCGGAGTTCCGTCGGGTCCATTGCCAGGCGCGGCCGCGGCCGGCGCGCCGAGGGAACCAGGGCCCTAAGGAACGGCTCCGCAGCCCCCGCAGCGGCTCCCATGGATCAGCCACTCCGGCAGGGAATCCCTGCTCAGCTCCTGCAGCTCTGTGTAACGCAGGCAGCTCCTCCCAGCTTTTTGCAAATCCCCTTTTTCAGTAAATGCTCGGGGTGTTTGTTACAACGGCATAAATCCCACACCTTTTCACCTTTCCACCTTTTCACGTCTTCAAAGTATTGTCTGGTAGAGATTTCCAGAAATCCCAAGTCACACTGAGCAAAGAGTATCATGGCATCTGCCCCTGCATTGCCCTGCTGGTGTGTTGGCTTTACTCTCTCTTTTCCCAGTTCTGAAATCATTGTTCTCTCCTGTTTGCAATGAGAAATACCCACAGTGGCAACAGGAAACCAGCAAACTGAGTGGTGAAGCAAACAGTGGAACTGAATCTAGAAAGGACACTGTTGAAACTGCTGAAAAGACCAAAAAATTGCAGAGAAAAATGCCCTGTATTTCAGATTCTTAATGTTTGTCACCTTATTTATTGCATTATTGCAATGATGTGGCAACAGTAAGTGGAAAAGCTCTGACATGAATTAGTTTTTTGCAGTTTTTTGTTTGTTTTGTTTTTTGAATGAGATGTCCTTGTTCATCCACATGAAGTATCCTTTGGAACAGCAAATTACTATTTTCTATGCTTCCAGATGGAAAAGGAGACATTGACACTTATCTGTGATTGATGCTCTTTGTTACAGTAGCAAAAACATACATTCAGGAGGGAAAATATTTCTGCTTTTTAACTGCATCCATTAGATGTGAGATCACTGTAAATACAGAAAATGGATAAGATATTCCCACAGCAGCTTTCCAGGCTCTTGCTTTGGAGAAGGTCAGTGAGGTAAAGGCCAGCGCTCAGCACACAAAGGCCCCACTTTGGGAAGGAATCCCTGTTTATGTCAACAATGAAGCATGTGCTTTGGAGAGGTCTGAATTGGGGCTTAGATGTGAACCAGTGGAGGAATCCAGCCGGCTTTTGTGTGTAGGAGTACAGATGACATGTTCCACACTGGAATTTATGTAAATCCCAACTCTTTAATGCATGTCTGATTGCTGCTTTCTGAGATTATCCAAGCAATGCATACATGACCAATGAACAGTACTGTCATTTTGGGTATCTCCAGCATCCTTTGCATTTATCAAACCAGATCCTGCACCTAAGAAAAGCTCTTTTCTGATTTCCCTTTTGCAATTAGTTTTAAGAAAGAGGAAGAGATTGGGGGCTTTAACACTTATTTGTGAAGTAATTAATACATATGTGGAAAACTAACTACCGTTTAACACAGAAATTCCAGAAGGCTGTTTTAGTATTCCCAGATTTGGGATTTTGGGCAGTGCAAGGCAAGAGCCTGTTGGTTGAGCTGAGTTGAGTTGAGTGGAGTTGGGTTGAGTGAGAGGCCTTCCCTCATAGCTTGCCAATGAACCATAAATGCCAGTTTAAAACTGGAAGCTGGGGGCCACTATAGGACATACGTGTACCACAGAAGTGTTGAAAAGTTCAAGGAAGTGAATTATGTGTAATATTCTGCAGGATCTTCCCTAGGGCTAGTGCTTTCTTTCAAGATTGTCATGAATGGAAATTGAAATCTTCAATGATTATTGACTTGAATAAGTAGCTCATGCCATAGAGCTGCTGATTCCTCCTTCCAGTTATTTTCACCGGCAGCATTTCCATCATGGCCACGAGGCTACCCCTCAGACACAGGAAAGCTTTTCTTTTCCTTCAAATGCATTTCAAGTATGCTAGTAAAATCACCTAGGGATGAAAGAGTTTCAGACTGAAAAAAAAAAGAAACCCCAATGTTAATTGCCTTTTTAGTTCTGTACATGCTGAAGTAAAAATAAAACTATGGAATGGAAAGTACCAGAACTATTTTAATCATTAAAACTACTAGACCATATAGAAGAATGGGGAAGTTGATCCATGTGACACACACTTCAAGAAGCTTTTTATAAAAACAACATAGGCAAACCCTGCAGTATTTTGAAGTAATGGCCTAGTCCTTGTATTGCAAAATCTGGGGTCATACTGCAGTGCATTATAGTGTTCTTTCAAGGAAGATTTGTTGAAAATAATGCAGTTCATGAGTTTTTTCTTTGGTATGTTCTTAAAACTTAATTCTCTGTTGTCAGAGCCATCTAGAGCTTTCAAAATGAAAGTCCACCAGTAAAATATGTATGCATGCAGCAAATCCCCATGAAACTTGGAGGAGTTAAAAATACTGTGTCATGGGAAGACCAGGCTGTTTGTCCTGATGGGTTTTTAGTAGTTTTTTGTTTTGTGTCCTTAACTTTGGATTGATAGAAAGTTCCAGTGATGCCCTCATCTATACAGTAAAGCCACTTACCTTATCACACTGTGACAGCTGGGCTGATAAGATACTCTAAATTAGGGCTTTTTTCCTTTCACCTGAGGGATTTAACATCCAAGGAACTTTAGTATGCAAATATCAACACTTTTTTGGAAAACTGTTTCATGCTGAATGCAGTGTGCTGGTCATTTTTACTGTAGGTTTCTTTGTTTTAAAGAATTTGGTGGTTTTAAGTTCAAAACCTAAGTTTAGACCAGAGAAATAATACACAGTGGCCTGTGGATTCCCATATGAAATAAACTCCATGTGACAATTCCAGTTGAGGCCACTTTATGGATTTTATGTACACAATGAAGACACCAGAAATGGCCCATTTCTCTATAGGGTTACCTGAAGATTGCAGCCTCTTCATACCTGAAATGAATCATCATGCTGCCCATCAGAAGTTTGTATAGTGATGGTGTAAATGACCATACATGAGGGTGTTTAGGAACAGACAAAGCTGACTCCAAATGCTCGAGCCTCATGTTCCGCATGTCACCACCCTTCCTTCCCCAAGCCTGCCTGCAAGGAAATTGCCTCATTAAGCTTTTCAGACTGAAGCTGCTTAAAAAAAATCTGGCATGTTTTCAGAAGGACACAGTACTTTGAAACTGTGCTTTAAAAGAGGTTCTTATACCCAAAAAAAGCACATTACAAGTGTCGTCTGTTACAAGAGTCTCCATACTGGTGCCCCCACTCTTAAAAATGCCTTGACCCACACAGTGATTTGTTGTCATTGCCCTCTCACACACAGGTGAATGCTTACAATTGACCTAAAGCCCTCCCTAGGGTGATAATGGGGATTTTCTTTATCTGAGGACAGGATTTTGCAGCCAGCAACTGCTGGCTAGTAGCCAAGAAAAATGGGTGTTCATTACCCACCAGAGCTAATTGTGCCCATCACAAATGTCAGCGTCGCCAGCGGAACAGATCTTCATCAGACGTGTTTTTCCCAGTCAGGCTGGGATGGCACATCAATCTTCCACACATGAATATTTCAAATTCTCCCCAATAACCAGGTACTGTGTAGAAAAAGGGGTGTGTTGGTCAGGGCCCAGCCCCTCAGTGTTGCAGTCACATCCCATAGTGTGTTCACAGGTGCCTGTGGAACCCTGTGGAGGTCAGTGTCCCACTCTGTCCTTCAGCTCCCCTGCCTGACAGTGAAATGGGAGTGACCGGTGATGGTCAGTCTCACCACCCCTGCCAGATGCTGTGGGGGCTCTGGTTAAAGCACTGTGCTGTGAAAATCCTCCTACCAAACCCTGCGGTGCTCTGTTCCCTGAAGATTCCTGGAGAGACCCAGCTCTCAGGCAGGCTGAGGCTGCAGGAAGTTTACAGTATTAGTGCCTTTTCCAGAAGGACTCCTCAAGGCTGCCTTTAGAAAATGCCGTTTCTTGTAGCACCTCTTGTCCACTTGCACCATGTCAGATTGATACTCCCAGTGCCAGCACACTGAACATGGCTGGCATTGTGTTCATACAGTCACAGCTTGGGTTTTAAGTATCTCCTATAACTCAGGGTTTGTCAAGGTTTTATCACACTTTTTTTTCTGGTTAAATAACCAGATTTTTTGGTTTTCCAGTATATTCTCAAGAGTGTGGAACATCCTGTAAGTCTTTTAATAGTCATCTTCTTCATCGCTGTGTCTGGTTTAAATGTGGTGAATCCTTCGCATTTATTTCTGTATTTATACTTCATGTTTATTGTGAGACTCCTGATGGACAGGCTCCCATATTTATGTTGCTGTATTGTACCCTGCTGTTTCTCTGAACGTTCCATAGTTTGTAATGCAGTGGTCTCTGGGAACTGGTTGTGTGTTCAGAAAATGATTGGACATGGCACTCAGTGCTCTGATTGTCAAGGTGGTGTTTGCTCAAAGGTTGGACTTGATGATCTCAGAGGTCTTTTCCAAACAGAATGATTCTACAGTTCAGTAATGACGCTGCATGTTTAGGGCTTGTGTGAATTTCCTTTTGTGTGAATTTTCACAGATAAACTGACCTTTTTGCCTCAGCTTGGAGGACCCAAACGTGTGACAAATAAAACTCAGCCCCAGAGCACCATGCTTGTTCAGGGACCTCAAAACTTCTCCAATTTCCCATCAGTTTGCTTTGTATGAAGTGCATCTGTCTGTGTGATCTTGGTACAGCACATGGAGGTTATTTCAGGATAAAATTGCAACTTTTTTGTAGAGAAGACCAACTTAGGTGGCTTAACCCTGCATAGGAGAATGAAAAATTATTTCTCTGTAATACTTAGGTTCCTGCTCAAGAAGACCACATAAATCACATTGAGTCATGGAATGGCTCAAGTTGGAAGGGACATCAAAGCCCATCCAGTGCCACCCCCTGCCATGGGCAGGGACACCTCCCACTATCCCAGGTTGCTCAGAGCCCTATCTAGCCTGGCGTTGGACACTTCCAGGGATGGGGCAACCACAGCTTCTCTGGGCAACCTGTTCATCAAAGACCAGTAAAATATTAAGATTTAGAGCCTAATCAATACAGCATGAACAGTGTTTAACCCAGGGAGTTTGTACACAGTGATTACCTCTCAGAAATCAAGGTCGATTTGTGTCAGAGGAGGCACTTCTCAGAAACACCTGACCAATGCTCTTCCAACTTGTGCCAGCTCAGTAAGGAAAATATAACCACCTTTATCTTTACTAATAGGTAAATTTGCTTTCTTTTCTCTAGGACTGCCTTAAAGCTTGTCAGGAACAGATTGAGGCGGTGCTTGTGAACAGCCTGCAGCAAGTCCGGCAGCAGCAGCAGCAGAGCAACCCCTCCAAGACAGTGGATGAACTGGACCAGGCCAGCACTCCCACAGATGTGAGAGACATCAACCTGTGAGGACATCGGCACACAAAGTCACGCTTGCTCCCCCAGACCTTTTATTTTTGTTATTATTTTTAGAGTGAAATTTTTTTTAATCTGCTCCCACATAGAACATATTTAAAGCTCTTTTAGGTATAAAGAAAAACAAAAAAAAAGTACAAAAACTGAATAACGAAAAAAAAAAGCATTTGGTGCCTGTGATGTTCTACAGAAGGGAATCCCACGATATATTTGGTAATTGCTATTTGATTATGTATCAGTGATATTAAATGCTTATAAAAGCATACAAAGTAGCTAGATCAATGTAAGCCTGCATTTGTGGGAACAAAGTAGAGTATACTTGTCTGTGTATTATGAACTAGTGCATACACCCCTTTTTTAGATTTAAGAAAGGAATCGTGTGTGCGATTTTATGGCTTGACTAGATTGCAAAGCAATAGAATAAGGGGTTTAGGGCAAAGTGGGAAAAGATCCCTGAAGCAATTGAACCATTTTGAATGCAGAAGAGATTTGCTGATCTGTCACCTCTGTTATTAGTCAGAAGTGTTTGTTGGATCTCTGTATGTTAGTTTTGTTTACTCTTGCTATCTGTGGTAGCTGCTACCTAAGAAAGAAGATGCTTTATTTTACCAGCCAGAAGAGCAGGTGTCTTTTGGGCTTTTTTTTTTCAGTTGACTTATTTTTCATTTTTTTTTTTTTTCCAACTTCCCCTCTGCCCCTCTTGAGTTTTTATCTACTTTTCCTTCTGAAATGGTTCATTCTAAACACAGCAGCATCTTTGGCATGAGAGCAATTCCGTTTACCCAGCCGTGGGCTGAGCCAAAGTTCCCAAGCGTTCATGGCCAGTGGGGGGAATGCACGCATTAATCCCGACCTGTTGGCTGGGCAGACCACCTCCAACCTTTGGATTGCAAGATGTGGTGGATCATCTAGGAAAAGCATTATATTCCTTTACAGTGCTAATGCTTCATGTCCATGTTAACGTCTGGCAGCTTCTTAGCTTGGCCACAAAGACATTTAAATGATGCTCTGTCCATCTTCCCTTGTAATAGCTCCTCACTGTGTTAAAGAAGATGAGGTTTGGTTTGCTCCCTCGTCTTTCTTCCCCCCACTCCCCCCTGCGCACTTCTTCAGCATTTCATTACCTTTATTGATCCACAGTGAGCGGTTTTGTAAACCATTTCATTCGAAAAGCACTTTGAAAATTCTTCCTAAGGGATTAAATGAGATGGTTTATGACAATTTTGCCGAGGAAAGAAAAACAAAACAAAAAAAAAAGAGGAAAAAAAGGAAAAAAAAGAAAAAAAAAAGAAAGAAGTCACAAAAGCAAGGCTTTGTATAGCTTTTTATAGTCAATATTTTCCAGTATCTGGTGTACTCGCTTAGCTGCGGTGTTGCTGGAAATACCAACACCCGCTTCAGATGACATTCCTGTCATGACATTCCGGATAAAAGCCTGACCATCTGTATTGTTCAGTGTCACAGAAGGATCTTAATACCACCTGCGTGTTTATCTATGGACAAGGAAAGAAAATTGCTGGTGCAACAGCCATGGTGGTAAACATCGAGGTGCATGACTTGGAGTTCTATTACAAAGGTATATTCAGTGTACTTGAATTTATTTTCCTGCTCCACCTGTAACAAAGAGGCATTTAGATGGCAAAGGAGTAGGAGCAACTTCTGGGGTTTTTTTGTTTAGTTTTTTTTTTGGGGTTTTTGTTTTTGTGGGGGGTTTTTTTTTTTGTTTTTGTTTGGGGTTTGTTTTGGTTTTTTTTTTTGCACAATTGTATTAACAGTTTGCAGTTATCCAATATGAAGCTGTTGGTTGAAAAGCTAATGTTTGCATTTTTAACACAGAAATCCAGAAAGAACATGCTACTTCGAAGAATGTTATATGTATGGACTTAGCCTGTTTGGCTAGATGAGGGTAGAAAATGGAGTAAGATTCTAAGGTTTTGTTATTTTTTTGGTTTTGGGGGGGTGTTTTGGTTTTGGTTTTTTTTTTTTTTTGCGCTGCTAAGAAGCTATGATTTGTTTCATTCTTATTCACATTAACAGTACTTAGCTGTATTGTTTCACTGAGTGTGCTGCTATTTTATAAACATTTTTATAATATATTATTTTACTGCTTAAATTTCAAATCCTGAAGTAGATGGTTAAGTGGAGATATGATGAGTTCTTTGATTTACTGGAAATGCCCTGTACAGGTTTTTTTTTTCCCCTAATAGCGTGTTCATTTTTTTTTTTTTTCCTTCTTTCTTCTTCCTTTTTATTTTTTTTAATCTCCTTCCTTCCTGATCACATCCTGCAAAGATGGTATACTTACCTCAGGTTTGCTGGACAGGAAATGGTTCCCATTTTCACAATACCTCACACAGTGACAGTTTGGTTGCCCCGGGCCTGCCGGGGAGAGGTTGCAAGCAGCCGAGGCGGGGCACTGGCTCCTTTTTGGTCTCTGGTATCCTTTTCATAGTGGAAAAAATGCATTGACTCTCCACTGGTGAGCAGGTCTGTCCTCCCCAAAGCTGCTGCTGAGCGCAGCCTTGGCCTTGCCTCCCGCCTCGACGTTCTTCATTGGGAGCACCCAGAATTCCATAGCAGTGTCTCTGTCCTGGAGGAAAAAAGTAGCTGATGTTGTTGAAGCAAGACTGCGGAGTCGCACACAGATCAGATCAGATCAGATCAGGTCAGATAATTACTTGGCAGCCCTGCTCCATGGCTTCCTGGGGAGCTGTGCCAGAAGGTCCTGATGGTGGGGTGACCTCTCTGAGTGCTGGCACCACATCCATCATGTTGGCGTGGGTTGCTCCGTGCCGTAGGACAGGTGTAGGCAGGACCTCTGTTTAGGGTGCCTGCCCCTGCTCTTCATCCAGCCTCCTGCACACCCCGGTCCCACAGTGGCCATGGGATCATAGGGATGATCCCTGCAGACGATTACGGGGGTGATTCCTGCCGTGGAATACAGGGCTGATCCCTCAGTGTCACCCCTCTGCAAAACTGAAGGGGCAGGGGCCCCATGCCAACCTCCATGGCTGGCTTCTCTACAGCAGGGTAAGGGCGAGCTGTGCTGGAAGGGGCAGCACCATTCAGCATTTCCAGTCCTCTGTGGGGTCCTGATGGGTCTGTGTGTGTCCCCACTAGGGTGAGTAGTGTCCTTGGCTGCAGTGACATGCTTAGCCCTCTAGTTACAGCGTACTGTATGTTTGAAGGCTGCAAACCTTACAACTTGAGTGCTTTCACAGTAGCTTTCAGAATAAAATTACTGCCTAGTACTCTTTCAACAGATGTTAAATGAAGTGTGTTGTTACTGCAAATGAGGTGTAAGGTTTCCCCCCCCGAATTGCAGAAATCGTAAACCTGCCAACTGATTGATCAAAAAAGAATAGAAAATGTATTGCTGATTCTGCCTTCCCAAATGCCAAAGGATTGGTACAGTTGCTAAAAGCGTTTCTCTCTCAGCTTCCTATTGATGGTACTTTGATGATCTTCTCTTCCTTCCTGTGACTGTAGTGTAGGAGCACCTCATAATGTATTTATTTGTATTTTCAACATGCTTGTGAAAGAGAAAAATAACAATCCCATGTCAATGTCAATGATTTATGCTTGAGTAATCAGACAGCTCCTAATTACTCAGCAAACCACCTGGCCACTGGATTTTTTCCACTATGTTTATTACCATGTTCTCATGTACCTCAGAAATCACTCTCGGTTGCACAGTTTCTGTTCTCAAACTTTTTTGGGTTTTGTTTTGGTTTTTTTGGTTCGGTTTTTTTTTTTTTTTTTTTGCTTTATTGAGTGTGATGCCATATCAAGTCAATGTTATTCTCTCACAAATGTGCTCTTTAAGAGGTGTGGATGTTTATGTGGTCAGGGGATGCTAGAAAGTGTGGTAGTAGACATCAGTGTAAACAAAAGTATCTAGAAAGTACATGAGGTTGTTTTTGATGGATAAGACTCTGATACGGTGTAGTCTTGATTGCCTTTTAAAAGGTCTTTGTTCCGTGTTGTTATTTTTATTAATAACCTATTGTTTTGACTAGTTTAAAGATGGTTCTAAGAAAAGTGTTTTGGCGGGATTAGGTATGCTGTATGGACAATAAACTCACCTTGACCTAAATTTACTTTCCTTGCTTTTATTCCTTAAGTGAATTTGGTTGTATCACTCACTCTGTGGTGGTGTTTCCTTGGTGGGATGTGATTCTAAAGCCTCTGATCTGGATAGATGGTGTTAGCAGGCATATAACATGAAGGCTGCAGTCACAGAACGAGCCTGCCTCTAAAATATAGGTGCCTTTCCCACTGGACAGGCAAATTCTGGCATGTAATCCCATGAGATTCAAGGAGAACAAAGTCCTAAAAAGCGGTAAATTGCAGGATCAAAATATTTTGTGAGAATGAAATTGGGCTGGTGAAAAGCCACACAGAGTGCACATTTTTGCAATGAATTTAAATACGATTTAAATCTCCACTCAGTTGTTTGTTGCACTGGAACACTACTGCAAAAATCAGATTGTTTTTCTTTCTATAAAGCTGGGAAAGTCGTGAGTAAAAGGAGTGGGATTTGTGGTGAGGCCAGTGGGAAGAAATGAGTCCATTGTCCAGAGTCTGCGTCCTCAGCCTGTGGCCAGAAGGGCAGGATGCTCAACCTCTCCCCATCCCACATCTGCTTGTAAATGCCTGCTGTGTGAAGCTCCTGTGTGAAGTGTTTGGCCTGACCTCCCCTCCACTGCCATCCAGTAGCAGTTTTCTCCTGAATTTCCAGCCCTTTTTCACCCCTGGGGAGAGCAAAGGGACCCTGAAGAATGAAGAAGAGGCATTGGGGCAGACATACGGGGGAAACTATCATAAAGTGAATTATACTTCCAAACCCAAAGATAAATGAAAGGAAAAAACCCCAGAAGACAAACTTCAAGATAAAATGAACAGGCAGAAGGAAAAAACCTCAAAAGGAAAAAACAAATGTTGCTAAAATGAAGAAACATATGAGGAAAAACAGAAACAAATAGAAAAAAATCATGGATGGAAATATGAATTATGGAATGAATATGAATGAATGAAAAATTAATTGGAAACAGGGATTAAATTAGGAGGCTGGAGGTCAGGAGATACAGATCTTTCTAGCCATAATCAGACAACCTTGGGACCTGTGGTTTTAAGGGAAGCTTGAAGACTTCCCTGTCAAATGTCTTGTGAGCCTCACCTTTCCCAGCTTATCTGCACCAGAGGTAGAGATTGTAAAACCCCACAAGTCCAGGGTTTTCTCTGACCACCGTTGAACAACATGACCAGCATTTTCTGGCATTTAATAGGCTCAACTTGGAGCCTGTGAAGGACTCGAACTGTGCAGTGACTGAGCCCTGAACAGATTATCTGCAGAGAGTGTGGAGTCTCCCTCCCTGGGGATATTCCAGAGCTGTCTGGACACGATTCTGTGCCCTGTGCTTTGGGATGGCCCTGCTGGAGCAGGGAGACTGTACCAGATACACCACTGTGGTCCCTTCCAACCTGACGCATCCTGTGCTTCTGTGATTGTGATTCTATTTAAAGGGGTTCTCAGAGGTGATTGCATTCCAGCTGGGCAGCTGATGTTCCTGCTGATGCAGCCAGGAGACAACATAGAAACTTGTGGGAGTCTCTGAGGACACTTGCCAGGGAGAACATCAGGTCAGTGCTCTGCTGAGGCATCCCTCAGCAGCAGTGGCATTCAATCAAGACCTGTTAGGATTACAAATTAAGGTGAGTAAAGCTGAGGTATTTACACGGAGGTAAGAAAAAACACTGAGTTTTGCTGCAACCTCCTAGAGAGAAAGGAGCTGATATAAAGAAGAAAACAATAAAAGGGAAAATGTCTGTCTCCTTAAATGCCTGTCCTTCTGTGGAAATGATGTGGTGCTAGCTTGATCCTGCTATTGAGTTTTCTCTAAAAATAAACTGGGTTGTTATTTTGAGCTCTTCCAAAATGCAACATGCAGAAACTGCAAGAAGAATTAGGCCAGAGCAGTGAAGGAGAGAGGGAAAGGTCAGCAGATGAGCTGTGTTTAGCTCCTCAGATTACTCAGGAACCCTTCTTAGAGCAAAAGCTCTGGTTCATCTGACAGGACTCGCAAGCATCCCTGAAGAGCAATAGATTGACCTTTCTGATGAGGGTTTTCAGAACTTGAGCAAAGCTGTGAGTGGGACACAACCAGCTGGAGGATGAGGGATGAAATCAGCATTGTCATCCAGCACAGTCAAACAAAAATTTCTCAGTTTGTCCAGCTTCCTCACATCATCTCTGGTGGGAGAACTCATCATAGTCTTCAGCTTCCTCATTAGGGGAAGAGGAAGGGCAGGCACCGAGCCCCGCTCTGTGTGACAGGGACAGGACCTGAGGGAACGGCTGGAGCTGTGTCAGGGGAGGGTTAGCGTGGATGTCAGGGAAAGGTTCTTCCCCCAGACGGTGGTGAGCACTGAACAGGCTCCCCAGGGAAAGGTCACGGCCCCAAGGCTGCCAGAGCTCCCGGAGCGTTTGGACAACGCTCTCAGGGATGCACAGGGTCGGATTGTCGGGGTGTCCTGAGCACAGCCAGGAGTTGGACTAGGTGATCCTTGTAGGTCCCTTCCAAGTCAGGATATTCGATGATTCCATGATTGTAAATTCAACTTGTTCGCTACTCCGAGAAGCTTTTTATTCCAGTTACTTTGGATCTGCTTCTTAGATGCAATGAAGTATTCATCTTTCTGGTGTGCCCTAATGGTGATGTTTAATCTCCCAGGTTCAGGTATTAGGGCTTGGCCTAACGCTACAGAGCTTTGCAACAGGAATGCCTAAACCGCGGGTGTGAGTCTCCTCGGCGTGCAGCAGCGCCGGGGCGGAGGATGGGGATCCGTGATCCAGGGAAAGGCGAGGGCTGGGGAATGGGAAAGGGCCGCGGCGGGCGCCACAGAGCGCGGCACGGCCGCCAGGGGGCGCCCGCGCACCGCGCGCGGCCCTCGGGGCCCCGGGACAATCCCGGGAATGCCGCGCTGGAAAAGGAACATCCCCGGGGCTCGCATGGCTCACCTGAGCGCCCGCCTCCGCCACACAGCCCGCAGCCACAGCTCCAGCAGAAGGGAGGGTGTTCGGCCTAGGGCCTGGCTCTGCGCCCTGCTCGCAGCCTGTATACCGCACTGAGAACCAGCTTAAAAACAATTTAAAAGCTTCCCGAAGTCACTTTGCCATGAATGAAATTCTAAGAACTGTCTTCTTCAGCAGACGCAATTTGAGGCCTGTCTGCAGTACAATCGCTGTGTAGCATTTGCCAGGGTTATGCCTCTCGTCAGGCCAGCACATCCTTCAGAGGAGTGTTATACTGGCAGAGAAGTGCAATGGCACAGAACTGAAGAAATTCAGCAAGGGTTTCTGCTGGGTGTATTTGTAAGTGCAAGGAGCAAGATCAGATCCCAAATGACAATTGAAAAGGGAAACCTAATCTAGTAGCTGACCCATGAGGCTCTAAGTCAGAAGGTACCGGCTTTCCAAGCTGTTTTCTCACAAAACCAAACTGGATGACTTCAGACAGTCTCTCTCTTAAACTTTGCCTGAAGGGCTATCACTTGCAAAAGGACCTGTATGAAAACATCCACTTATAAGAGATGTTAACAGCATCGGCTCATGTTTGAGACTTGATCCTCGAAATCACATGTGAGGCACAGCTGGAGTTTTATCACCGCAGCAAAACACAGTTGTTTTTAATGGTGATACAACAGAAATAGGTCAGAGCTGATTCAACTGGCACTGGCTCATTTACTGGTGAGACTGCCTCTGGTGCCATCCCTTGAAAATGTCAGTTCTGAAATCTGTGCGGGAGAGACACTGCAGAAATCTGAGATTAACGCCAAGCTGCAAAAGGAAGATAAAAAGGAAATGAAACAGGCACAACTGTTGCATTAAATAGTTAATTTTGCATCTGCTTTAAACAGCCATCAAATGAAACAAATTAAGTTTCAGTCTTCATTTAGAATGTGTTTGGTGTTAAAGCACAAACCAGTTTCAAACAGAGATCAGACCTCTGGGCAACCCAGAAGAATTTCTCAGATTTTTAGATAGCATTAATTCGATCCGGTTGGGAAATCCTGAAGGAAATACACTCAGCCGACCAACTAATATTTTGGTTAATCACACTGTCTGTAAGCCATAACACTTCAGCTTTCTGAGGGGAAAAGGATGAGTTCTGGTCACTTTTTGTGGTACTTTGTCCATTTTACCAGCAGGAATTTCTAAGTTGCCCAGAAAAGCTGTGGCTGCCCCTTGATCCCTGGAAGTGTCCAAGGCCAGGTTGGACAGGGCTCTGAGCAACCTGGGACAGTGTTGATGTCCCTGCCTATGGCAGGGGGTTGGAACTGGATCCAAGCCAGGACATTCTGTGATTCTGTGGGTTCTGCAGGACAAGACAAGTGTGGTCCCAGCTGGATGTGGATGTTGCCTTGGCAACTGCTGGTTTAAACTATTCCTTGGAATTGGCTTGCCTTTGCTGATGCTTACTTTGGGGTGTGATTTGGCTGCCCAGACTTCTATCTGACTTGTGAGTAATGTCCTTTATCCATCTATATATAAATATCAATGTATTGCTATTACTCTGAGTAAAGCACTGCTGCCCATCAGTGTTAACCGAGCTGATGTAACCATACTGAACATCTTCAAGTATACTGTGTTCTGCAAAGTGGCAAACTTGGTCCGGCCCCTGGTCCCAGTGTGGAGGAACACAGTGCAGGGAGCTCGGGGTGCAGCTGCAGTGGAGCTGCAGGCTGAGCTCTGGAGCAGCCCAGGGGAGAAAAGAGCCTGGGAATTGCCAGACCTTCACCCAGCACAGCCCCCTGGGGCACCAGGCAGGGAACGGACACTCAGAGACACGGCAGGAGCTGAAAACCCAGACTTTCCTACCCTTAATCTGTGAGGGTGTAAAAGCCCTGAGGTTCCCTCATGCTGCGTCTCTCCTGGGAGGCCACCAGCTCGGGCTGTTGTTATTTAGTAATCGCAGCGTGATTGAAGTGTTTTAAAGATCTGGACGTCTGAGACTCTGATAAGGGAAACCTGGAATTGAGCCAGTAAGAAAACCTGGTCCGACTGTGAGTGTGGGGGATGCAGCAGGGAAGGGGTTTCAGTCCCAGCTCAGGAGCTGAGTGTCACTGAAAGTGGCTCGGGGTGCTTAGACCAGGAAGCTTCCTTAACACCAGCGTCATGAGATGCTGCGAAACCCAGAGTTTTAAGGTGAAAGCCTCCTGATTGCAACTGCAGAGTGAGAATGCGGAACCATTTTCGTGTGCAGAAGTCCAGATGTATACCTCACACCGCTACGCCCACCACTGAACCCCGTGCCCAGGCGCCACATCCACGGGGCGCTAAAAAACGCCACCAGGGCCGGTGACTCCAGCACTGCCCCGCAGCCTGTCTGAATGCTGCATAACCCTTTGAGAGAAGAATTTCTTCCCGATGCCCAACCCGAGCCTCCCGTGAGGCCGTTCCCTGTCGCCCGTGGCGCGGGAGCAGGGCCAGCTGTCCCCGACCATCAGGGAGCTGCGGGCAGCCATAGACCCTTCCCCGATCCTCCTTTTCTGCCGGGAGCCGCCTCCGGTGACGTCAGAGCGGGACGCAGCGCGGGGACATGACGTCACGGCGAGGCGCGCGGCGCCGCAGTGCGGGCAGTGGGACGTGCGCTCACCTGTGCTCACCTGCGCGCACATCTGGGCATACCTGCACACATCTGGGCACACCTGCACACATCTGCGCTCACCAGAGCTGCGCTGCGCCATGGTTCGGTTCGGGCTGACGGTCGTGCGGCAGTGAGTACCGCCCGCGCATCCCCGGCGGTGGCGGTGCCCGGGGGCCGCGTCCCCTCCCTCAGTCACGGGCAGCGCGGGGGGGG
>WAAE01018547.1:92836-162239 GCA_013400495.1 Nicator chloris | reverse complement strand
AAAAAAGGGGGGCGGAGACGGGGGGGGAGGGGGGGGGTGTGCGGGGGAAGCTGACCAAAAGCTCTCAGGCTGGGCAAGGGTAGGAATGGTGGTGTGAACATTTTTCCCGTGAGACGTTAAAGAGTTAGTAGTTGGGACTTGGGTGGAATTCCTAAGGTGACTTGTTCTCCCACTCTGTTGACAGAGGTTTGTAGCTGACTGACCAAGTAGCTCCAGCTTCTTGCAGCTGTCAAGAGAAAACTCTTTAATTTGTAGGAAAGCGGAGCTTTTTTTCTCCTTTACCATAAGCCCTGTGGGCAGCAGGGGAGGGGAGGATTCTGCCCCTCTGCCCTGCGCTGCTGATACCCCCCCTGTAGGGCTGCATCCAGCCCTGGGCCCAGCACAGGAGGGACAGGGAGCTGCTGGAGCCAGGCCAGAGCAGGGACACCAAGGGCATCAGAGGGATGGAGCAGCTCTGCTGGGAGCAAAGGCTGAGGGAATTGGGATTGCTCAGCCTGAAGAGGAGAAGGCTTTGCGGTCACCTCAGAGATGGAGAGAGACTCTTGACAAGGGCCTGGAGTGACAGGACAAGGGGCAATGGCTTCACACGGACAGACAGGAGGTTTAGATTGGCTGTCAGGTAAAAAATGTTCC
The DNA here is from genome assembly GCA_013400495.1 of Nicator chloris. Taxonomy (NCBI): domain Eukaryota; kingdom Metazoa; phylum Chordata; class Aves; order Passeriformes; family Pycnonotidae; genus Nicator; species Nicator chloris. The sequence continues at coordinate 161,606 of WAAE01018547.1, read as the reverse complement.
CTGTGAGGGTGGGGAGGCCCTGGCACAGGTTTTTCAGAGCAACTGTGGCTGCCCCATCCCTGGAAGTGTCCAAGGCCAGGATGGATGGGGCTCTGAGCAAGCTGAATAGTGGAAGGTGTCCCTGCCCATGGCAGGGGCTTGGCACTGGATGATCTTTAGGATCTTTCCAACCCAGATCATTCCATGGTTCTATGATTGCTTCTACTCTGACTTCCTAGGCTCTGTTTCTTCCAGGTGTGCAGCTCTGCTGCTACCCTTGATAATCTCTGGAACTGGTTCCCTGTAAAGTTCAGAGAAGCAGCTGCCAACACGTGCTTGTCAAAAGAGGGCTCCAGAGTCTTCCTGCAGCTTTGTTCTCTCCAGCACAGAGGTGTAGTTGTTACAGATAAATTGTGCTGCATTTATGATAAATTTAAGAAATTACTTGTCTTACTTTTATTCCAGATGGCTTTGTCTCATGAAAAACTGGCAACATGAATGGAATTGATTTGAAAATGTTTTTTTATTGTTATAAAATCTTCGTGTGCATTATTTTGAAAAGAGTTTGTGCTGCACTGTGTCTCATTTTTTTGCATTCAAGTGCTGCTGTCTCTTGTTGGTATTTAATACAACGTTTTTGAAAATCCGCTAAAATGATGACAAGTTAATTTTTTGTTGTTGTTGTTTATAATCTCTTTCAGTGGAGAAACAAGATACAACAAGGATAAGATACTGCAAGGTTAGTAAGAGTTCTTCGGTTAGCTGGTTAGAGATGGAAAATCATGGTGAAATCCTGTCACCAACTGCTCAGATGTTATTAAGCAATAATACTGTAAACCTTTAGAGTCTTTATGTGTAAGCCAGGAGATGGCTTTCATAACGTTACAGAAGATTTAAAGTCACCCTCAGAATATCTACAGATGCTGATGCATTTTGTGTTTTAACAGGAGTATTAGAAGAGTTCCCTTTTCTACATGGAGAAAAAAAATGTTGCCTGTAATCAAATAAAATGGTAGCAGCACCTTTTACTAAGGACTCTATAGCACTGTGTTAAATCCCAGTAATACAAAGTTTGGGGAAAGGGCTCCTGGGAAAAGGAGCTGCAGAAGCGTGGATAAAGATCCTGATGTGAAGGAGGCTGTTGCCTCAAGAAGGGAATCTGTTACTTGCAGTAAAAACCTGTAGTAGGGCAGGGGAGAATGAAAAGTAAAGGTTGTTTAAATGCTTGAATTGTTCAATCCCAGCTCTTTCTAGGAAGGCAGTCTTGCTTAGACACATTTACAACTAGACTTCACCTTTAGTGGCTGCTGGCTTGTACACCCAGAACTGAACACACTGAGCTGCCTGGATGTCTGCTTTAGGAAAATCAAGGCTGGGGCTGTACTCTGAATAAATGAGCTTTCTACAATACTTCATATTGTGAAGGAGAATTGTGCTTCCAGATTTTCCTCTCTCTGTGATATTGCCATTTACATGGATTTGTGCTCATAATAAAATGAGTAAAGAATATTCCCCTGCTTTACTTGCTTAAAAATATTGATGATGTCTTTTGAGTTCCTAGCTCCTTGGGTCAAATGATGTGCAGCGGGTTCCTCTCCAGTGTAGAGAGAACATAGCTTCTGTTTTTGAGCAAGCCTCTTCCGTTTCGAGAGGTGTAAGGCCTTTACCAGCACACTGGGGTCAGACATCTCACATGTCTGAATTACAGATGAGGTGCTCAGAACTTGGGTTCTGGACTTCTGATGTCCTGTCTTTTGCTGTTGGATTGTGCATTTTCTGGGTGAAAATGGTTTATTTTCTTTGTTCTGAATCTGATGGGATTTTCACTCTTTCTGCTCTGACTTCCTGCAGAACTAGAATGAGTAAAAGGTGTGCATGTAGCAATCTGTTACATGTGTGTCCCTCTGCCACAGTTCTGGGTTCTCCTGCAGACTCTGAGCTGTGGAAGGAACGCACCTGTTCAACTCAGGTTGGGTTTCCAAAGTGCTGCTTCTCTCAACACTGTCCTAGAGCTCTGTGATCAAATATTCTCACAGACTTTCTGGCTGGAAACAATTTTTGGGAGATTTGCTGCTTTCCAGCTGGATTTGCTCCAGCTTGCATGTGCATTACTGTCAGTGTGTGAGGTGGAGAGGAAGAGACCACAACAGACTGTGTTTGCATCTCATTCTCTCAGCAATATTGTCCTCGTTCTTATTTACATTTAACTAATCCGTTTGTAAAGTTTCAGCTCTGAGATGCTGCTTGAAGGAACCTGACCAGTGACCCTTCTAAAAATGGTTATATTTATTAAATGTCTCTGTTTTATGTTTAAATTTGTCAAAGGTATAGGTTAATGTAATTATCATTGATCATGATCCTCCTGTCTTCCTAGACTTTACTCCTTTTTATCATTAAATTTGTGTGACTGAGTTTAGGGAAGACCAGAAGAGCAGTGACTTTTCCTAATGGTTGGCTTTACTAAAGGAGAAAGATTTTCATATGACTGGGCAGTTTCTTTATTGCTGACATGCCTGGTCAGCTGCTAAATGGTCTAAAATTTGCATATCTTAATGTTGTGGGGTTTTTATTTTGTAGGTCAAGGAGTGGATGAGCCACTCTCTGCAACTGGTTTCAGGCAAGCAGATGCTGCTGGTGTATTTCTCAGTAACGTGAAGTTTACCCACGTCTTTTCAAGTGACCTCCTTCGAGCAAAGCAGGTAAGTTCTTGAGGCAACAACTGGCTTCCAGATCTGGCATTTATTTGCTGTTGGTGATGCAAAAATAATGCAGTGACAGAGCCAAAAGCTGCCCCTGGATCTCTGGAAGTGTCCAAGGCCAGGTTGGACGGGGCTCTGAGCAACCTGGGATAGTGGAAGGTATTCCTGTCCATGGCAGGGCTTGGAACTGGATGATCTCTAGGATCCCTTCCAACCCAAACCAGTCCATGATTCCATGATTTGCCATTATTTTATATGGGCATTGTTCTTGCTAAAGGAGTAATGGGGACTTCGAGGTATCACAGACAGAAATGAGTTTTTCTCTGAAGAAGCAAACCAGATTGGCTGTGACATTGCGGTGCTGACTGCTGTGTTCTTCTGAGGAATGCAGACCTGTGCAGGCAAGGTCAAGTTTTGCTGTGAAATCAGTACAAGGATCATTAAATGTGCAGAGATGTTGGATTTTGTCAGGCATGTCACACCTCTTGCCTTGATGCAGTAAATATACAATATAGATTAAATAAAGAGGAAAAATTACTACGTGGGATTACATGTGGCCTTGTGTGCAGGATTATGAAATACTCAAAATCAGGGAACCAAAACTTTTCAAGTTAGAGATCAGCTGTTTTAGGAAGGTCATGTCTCCTGTGGAGGCCCTGTCTTTAATTCTCTCTTGTGTTACTGTTTCTGTGTTTTCAAGAGACAATGTACAGGGTTGAAACTCCTAAGCGATTCTTGTTTGCTTGCTTTTTGCTGTGTTGTCCTGCTAAAAGTCTATCAAGCTGTGCTGTAAACCAGATCAACCCAATGTAGTATAAATCTCCTTTTTTTTCCTTGAAACAGACATTATCAACATTGCTCATCAGTTTTGCAGCACAATTCCAGAAACTGCTGTAGCAGCACAACTTAAGCAAAAAAACAAAAGAGACAGGGAGGGAAGAGTGCAATAGTTGGATATTTTAAAAATGCAGAACATCTGCCTGAGCGACTTCCTTTAGGTGTGTGAATGGCAGTGATGATATTTTAAAACATTAGGAGTGCTTTCTGACTTTCATAAAACTGTCTGTGCTGTGTGTCTGCCTTATGAGAATTGGTTTGGGATTTTTTTTCTTGTATTAGAGACAGCCTTTTCCATGAGGAGCACTTTCAGAATTGCACTCTGCTAATGTGAAAGATCTGAGTTTTTCCCTTACATACAGGAAATGTGTTTTGCCCTTTGTTTGACAAGCTGTCCAGATGTTGGGAAAGCTTTCCCAAAGATGTGTAAAGCTGAATGTGGTCCATGTGGTTGGAACTCCCTTTCTTGGCAGCTGCAGTTCTGTGAAGGGCCTATTACTACACTGTCACTTCACAGCTCAGGTATGGGAGGAATGTACAAGTTCTGTTGCAAAAGAGGAAATTCCTGCATATATTCATACAAAGAATTGTGCTGTGCACATACACAAGGAAGTGGATTCAACCCTATCTTTATTGCTGCATTATTCTTTGATAGAAGGTTAAAGTTCCAAGACCAAATTTGTCCTAAGCAATATGTTAAATGTGCCAGTAGTACAACAAGGCTGCTTATTTGTGCCAGAATCCAAGGAGCATTTTTAAAATGAGTTCTTTAAATGTCAGATTGATTGGGTACGGATGTTTGCACAGCCCAAACTGTCTGTGAAGCCAGTGCAGCCTTCACCCTTGGGTGCATGTAAGAACCAGGAGCAGGTCAGCTGTCCTGTGGTTCCCAAGAAAGACAAGGAGCTACCAGAGAGGACCCAGTGGAGGTCACAGAGATGATGAGGGGTCTGGAGCATCTCTCTTATGAGGAGAGACTGAGGGAGCTGGGCCTGGTTAGTCTGGAGAAGACTGGGAGGGGATCTCATTAATGCGTATAAATATCTCCAAGGGATGTCAGAGGATGGTGCCAGGCTCTTTTCAGTGGTGCTCAGGGACAGGATGAGGAGCAATGGACACAAACCGTAACACAAAAAGTTCCACCTCAACATCAGGAAGAATTTCTGTACACTGGGGGTGGCAGAGCCCTGGAACAGCTGCCCAGGGAGGGCCTGGAGTCTCTCTCTCTGGAGACATTCCAACCCCGCCTGGACATGCTCCTGTGTCACCTGCTCCAGGTGACCCTGCCTTGGCAGGGTGATCTCCAGAGGTCCCTTCCAGCCCTAAGGATTGGCTGTGGCCGCCAGACAGGTGTCAGATGTTTTTTCAGTTGGATTAAGTGAGCAGTATCAGGGAACACAGCTGTGAGTCTGGCCCATGTACTACATGTAAAGAATGTTGTGGACATGATTGCTCTGTTCTACCCAAGAGAAGATGTGGCTTTTACCCAGTAAACCCTGCTGCCCACCTCTCATGGGTGCTATGTCTTCAGCTGTTCTGGACTTTGAATTGGGAAGGAACTGCCAGAAGATTGCAGCTTTTCTATTTTTATGGCCTGGCCTGGGCTATCTATCCAATTCTGCCAGACTGGTAGCTGAAAAACTTTTTATTTTGTTGGTTTGGGTTGTTGGATGCTGCTGCTGGGATTCACCTTGGCTGTGGTGGTGTAAAGTGGTGTGTCTATGTTCTGTCCAGTTGATGTGACTGTATACTCACTTTTTAGACTGCTGCTGCCATTCTAGGGCAAAACAGGTTTTGCAAAGATTTGGAAATCAAGTACGATGCAAGACTGCGAGAGAGAGTAAGTGCCAAAAGAATTTTTTATCAAATATTAAACAATCTGAAAATGTAACTTCCTGCTGATGGGTATCTTGGCTTATTGAATGGTAGATTTAGCAGTGGAAAGCACTATTTGATGTGTTTTTAATCACTGGAAACTGAACTATCCACAGCAGAGACAAATTGTTTGCAGAATGGTGAAACAGAGCCAAAATTAAGTGATGAATGTTGTAACTATGATGATTTAATGATTTAAATAAGGTAAGATTTAGTATTAAGGAACAGCATGTGACTGTAGCATTTCCTGTTTGAATCGTTTTTCTATCAGAAATTCCAGTTCTTCCCTTGAAATCAGCAAGGGAAATTATTATTTACTTTTAATTGTGAGGGTACTTCGGTGCTTTTGTTTCCTTTTTTTTTAATGTCTTTTTCAAAAATTCTGAATTGAAGATGGATCCGTCCTCTGTTGCAAAGACTTCACAGGTCTTTAGAGAAAATACTGGTTTCTTACATGTGAAAAATAATTCCCTGTAGCCTTTCTGCAAGCAAAAAGAAAATGGAGTTTATCTTCATGTGAAGGGCTATGTACAGAAGCACTTGCCCTGTGACCTCAGTCACAAAGACACTTGACTTTTGTATGCTGGGAATGAGTGTCAGTGAAAGAAAAAATCTCCACGCAAAGGTTAGGCTGAGGGTCATGTTTTGGTTTCCTATGCTTTAAATGAGATAATGAGATGCTGCCCTTAGTGTATTTGTCTACTGAGCATATATATATATATATATATAATCTATCTATATATATATATCTGCTGTTTAAAAGGATATGTATAAAGGTACTTTCTCTGCCAAAATGGGGATGAAATGTAAAAAGTAGCTAAGCCTTAGGAATCCAATAAAACAAAGCTGTGAAGAGCTGTTTGCAGCCTCAGGAATGGGCACAGGAGACCTGACACATCCTGCCAAACCCTCTTTTTTCCTTACAGAAATATGGTGTTGCAGAGGGAAGGCCTTTGGCTGACCTCAAGGCTATGGCAAAGGATGCTGGAGAGCAATGTCCTTCATTCACACCTTCTGGAGGAGAAACACTGGATGAAGTATGGTATTTATTTATTTATTTCTGCCCTGCTTTCTAGGCTTTTTTATCAGTTTAATTGCAGCTATTGGGAGCTTCCCACTGAGAGGTCAGCCCAACCAGAGATATTCCCTAAGCTAAAAAATACTGCTTGGTCTGATAACAGTGGCTGCCAAGTGGGTAATCTCTTTATAACTAAAATATTGATTTTGAGACTGACTCCTCATGAAGCTCTGGCCCACAGGAGAATGACAGCAGTTGCTCTCTGGAGGGCAGAGGAGTTTGCACAGCAGTCAGTAACTTACATTGGCTTCTGGCCATTGTCTGTGAGAAATCTTTGCCTTTTAACTGAAGTAGTTACATGTCAGATTTCTAAAAGGCCAAATCTGTGCTTGCTTCACAACAATCTCTTTGTGCTTCACAACATTCCCTTCCGCCCTTTCTCTGCAGGTGAGAGAGCGTGCGAGGGATTTTTTTGAGTTCCTGTGCCAGCTGGCTCTTGAGCTGGAGCAGAAGGAGCATGGCAAGGCTGATGCACCAGGCAGGAGCTCAGGAACATCTGGAGAACAGTTTGTTTTCCCTTGGACAAACCACTGCAGTGAGGCAGAGCCGAGCTCTGAGGGCAGCGGATCTTCCATGGTATTAGATGCCAATATTTTGGTGGTGAGTCATGGAGCCTACATGAGGAACTGGATTGGCTATTTTGTTTCAGATCTCAACTGTACCTTACCAGCAAATTTAACCAAGTCCGAGCTGTCTTCTGTCAGTCCCAATACTGGAGTCAATCATTTCATTATAAAACTTGAAAACGGGAATTTGTTAGAACCCCAAATCACGTGTGTCTGTCTTAACCAAGACTCTCACTTAGTGGATGTGGGAGCTGAATGTGTAGCTTCAAAAGTGTTTTAAGAGTCTCTGTGGGGGGAAAGTGGGATTAGATCACAATTTTGCTAAGCTTGGGAAAAGTATCTGTAGTAATTACTGGGATTGACTGGAATTGCTGACACTAAACTACAAAAAGGGAGACATGCAACTGCTTGCCATCTTAAAAACCACAATTTGCATGGTCCTAGTGCCCAGTAAAAGTTGGCAGTAGCAAAATAAAACAAATATTCTCTGTTCTCAGAAACATAATACTTGCAGTCACTTGCATATCTGCTCCTGAAGCACATATTTCAAACAACTCCTTTGCATTACTCCATAATTGTTTTGGTTACCTCCAAGTAAAGGGGTTGGGGAGGGGAGAGAAGTGGTACCTCAAAGCTAAGCTATACTGTATTACTGTATTACTGTATTACTGTTTTATTACAAAATGCTATATTGTAATATGAAACATACATGCTGTCTTAAAATAAATTTTTGAATGCAATAGTAGAACCTAGGAGGGAGCATTGCCCAGTGGGAAAAGTTTGATGCAGAGCCAGGGGATGTGACTCTGACACTGAATATCTGTGAGACTCTGGGCAAGTCTCCTTTCCATTTGTAAAGCGGGAATGATGATAAACCTACCTCGCCAGTTTTTCCTAAGAAATTGTTCAGGTTGTTGAGATCTCTGTTGAAGAGCACTGTACAAAACACAGAGTATCTATTTTTACCTGTGAGCAGGATGAGGAACCTCATGTGCACATAGTAATAATCCCTTTTCTGGAAAAGGAACTTTCTCTCTGGGGTGAGTTGTACCTGACTGGAATCCTTCTGTCAGCTGCAGTCATGCACTTGATTCTATGAATATTTTTGCCTAGAATGAGGCAAGTTTGATTGTTAGGTGATTGTTGGTGTTAATACTGCATTCTTTCCCCATTGGGGTGTTTGGGGTGTTACAGTGTGAGCTTATCTGGTTTATGTTATTTATAAGATTCATGTATTTTTTCTTTATTTGCATATTTTAAGGCTGTTAAAAAAAATTAAAGGCTCCTGAATGGAACTCTCATTTCATCTGTATTTCTTTCGAGGTAAAAATCTTTCTTAATATTGCCCTGTGAAGCTTTGCTCAGATCACATAACTTCCGTTTTTTTCCTTCCTGGCCTTTTACTGTGAAAAAGACTCTTAGGGCTGATGTTGTTTTAAAGTGTCCATAGCTCTTTTTCAGTAATAAAATAATTCCTTCTCAATATACTGAAGGAAATAAATCTTCACAGGAAGCTAAAATGGGAATATGACTTTTGCATGGACTCCTCAAGCTCTTTGTGAAATGCATCTGCCTAGAAGGCTCCTCCATACTGAATTGATGGTCACAGCCAATGAGGATAGAAAAGGTTTAATTATGACTTTGAACAGAGTTAATGGTAAGAGAGTGTGGCAGGAGTTCATTCTGAATTTGCCTGTCCCTGGTAGTGCCAGTTTATTTCAGGCAGGCCACTTCCATAGCAGAGAATTCTTCTGTCAGTGCTTAAAACCACTGAAACTCCCCTGGAACTGCCACATCCTGCATTTTGCCAGTCATTCCATCAATTCTTCTTGGAGTTAGACTAACGGAGTTGGAAATGCGAGAGGATGAGTGGAGATGTGACACATTTTTCTCCCTAGGTCTGTCATTTCATCAAATATTTCAAAACACACTAGTGATAGGGGTGCTTCTAACTTTAAAAGGTGTCTTTTTCTTTCTTGCCTGCTCTCAAGCAGGTAATTAATGTTTTGTTCTTGTTGATGGTGCTGTAACTTAGGAGAACATCTACTTCTTTGTTAAGTGCTTTGCCACTGCTTGGGTCACACTACTCCCAGAGGGATTTTTGACTCTTCCTCTATAATATGCTTTACCCTTTTTTTTTTTGTATTTATAGGTCGTTAAAATTTAAATCCAGCCTAAGAAACCTGTCTGTGTGACTGTTTTCTTTAACTTACTGTTACCAAATTCCTCTTGTAACTCTCACACAGGTCAAGTAGATGGTACCGTGGTGCCTAACAAGGAAGAATACCACAGGGTGAAACCACTCAAGTGTTCTAAACAGCTCCTATCTTAATGAAGTCACATTTTTCAGTGAAAATGCATAAGATTCTCCCAAGTCAGACTTTGTAAAACACACTAAAATGCTGCAAACACATCTTCCAGTAGCCAATGGAGTACAAGCAGTCAAGAGTGTCCTGCAGTTGCCCAGATGTGCTTTTTCCCTCTGTATCTGCTCTTGACATTGCTGGAGACAGGGCACCAGCCTAGGTGGGCTTATAGCCTGTCCTAAAATAGTTGCACTTGTTATTTCTCGTTTGTTATGTCAGATGTCAGGTTCCTTCTGCATTAAAAAGTCACTAATTTTGGAAGCTTCTGAAGCTAATTCTAAAAGCTGTTTTCTTTAGGTCTGTGTATAGTACTCCTCTTTTAAGTTTTTACATCGGCACTGAGACTAAAGCTTTTTTTGGCCAAGTGACTCCTGTGCATGTGTACAGTAAATCTGTACAGTTTATTTGGACATGGGAAAGGAGAACTGCAGGAGTAGATGGGTCTGTTAGGAATAGTAACAACATAAATATTTGAGGGATTACTCAGTAGTGGCAATGGATGCTGGCTCCATCTCCTCACAGATGTCCCCCTCCTTGAGCAGCCATCAGGCAGAGAGCTCTGGTAGTACCACAGTTTCCTTCCCCCAAAGCAAAAGTATTTTCTCTACATCCACAGATCTCTGTTGAACAATGTTTTCCAGACATAGCCCTGCCTTTGCAATAGGAGGAGGGTTTTCCCCGTTTTTTTTCTTCTTTTTTTTATTTTTCATTTAGAACAGAATTTAAAGCAGATGCATTCTCTCTCCAAGCATTTGGCTGCCTCAGGTCCACAGCCCACATGCCTGGACTTAAAATATGTCAGATTTCCCCCAGATGTGCCCTGCTCTTGAGGGCTTTGGCCATGAGCCTGAGGTTTTTGGATCTTTGTAGTCCTCAGCAAATGGCAACTGCATGGGCACAAATGAACTGCCACAGTGATTTGCGAGCTGCTTCTCTGGTATCCATGGATATGGCAGAGCCACTGTGGGGGATCTGTGTGTGTGGTGACTCCAGTACCATTCAGGAGGGTCTCCTGTGTGACAGCTCTCCTGTCACCTGCAAACAGCTCGGGTTCCTGGGGTGCGGGGCCCCATGTGGCAGTGGATTACTTACCTGAGTGCCAGAGGCTGGCAGGAGGGCTCCTGAGGGCACAGAGGGTAAGGCACAGGGGGATACTGGGATAAAACCCAGGAGTCTTGCGCAGGCTGTTACTGGTCACTAAAGGAATGCACCTGAGGTCCAGGCAATATTGAGTGTAATATTCTTTCCTTATGATGCCCAGTTGGGTCATCCAGCCATAGATGAATGGGAGCAGGGTGGTACACCAGACTTGACTGTCTGTAATAAGTCCTGAATGTATTTTGGAAGAGCTGGCCATTGAAAAGTGAATCTACTGAATTTAAAAGCTGAGGTGAAAAAAGGAGGTCTAATTTCAGAAGGGCAGGAATCACAAAATTAGTTTTAGAATAGTGGAATATCCTGAGTTGGAAGGGACCCACAAGAATCGAGTCCACCTCCTGGCCCTGCATGGGACAATCCCAAGAATCACACACTTCTTTCTTCAAAGAAATTTAAATAATGGTTAATGCAACAAATTCTGATGGAGAAAGTAATTATAGACAAGAGAGGTAAATGAAACCTGGAATCTAATTAAATGAGTTTTTACCATAAGTGGTTCACACTAGACTAAATGGGTAGTTCTTTGAAGAAGTAACTAATGTATAGGCAAGGGAAAAATGAATTATGATCTAGGTGAATCTTAGTTGAATGCTTAATGGCATAATGGAAACCATCAGCTCAGCTGGAAAAAATAAATGTTAATTAGGAGAAAAAACATGGTGCAGAAGGTATGCAAAAAATCAGTGGGCATAGAAGTAGTAATGTCCAAGGTCAAGCACTGAGCTGGAGTAAAGCTGCTATTTAAGTCCTTTAGGGAGCATTTTTTTTTGTAATGACTTTGAATAAAAATACAGGAATGTGGAAATATTAGTGAGAAGGCATCATCAATAACTAAGTGGGGCAGAATAGCATGCAGAGGAGGAAATTATGAACTTCCAGTCTTAGAACTGCTTGAGTCTTCACAGAATGGGTCAGGCTGGACCCTGGCAGTGACTCATGTGGTGCCACCTCCCTGGCCCAGCAGGGCCACTCCAGAGCACAGGGCACAGGATTGTGTCCAGATGGTTCTGGAATATCCCCCGTGAGGAGACTCCACACCCTCTCTGGACAATCTGTTCAGTCCTCGGTCACTGCACAGTGAAGAAGTTCTGCCTCATATCAGTGGAACTTCCTGGGATCAGTCCCTGCCCTTCCTCTGGTGCCACTGCTGGGCCCTGCTCTGGGCCCTCCCTGCAGAGGCTTTTAATTTACCAAGTATCTTTTATCCCAAGATCTTTGAGCCAGGATCACGAATAATTCCCAGCAGGACTGAACTGACAGACCTGTGGTTTCCCATTGCTTGTAAAAGACTCTTCCCAATAGAGGTTAAAATCCCTTCATGGTCAGTCTAGACCTACTAAGACACTGTTTTTCTCACCATCTTTCACAGAACTTATGTATTTGGGGTGCATGAAACACCTAGGAAGCTGAAACCTGTGAGGCTGAAAGTCACAGGGGACAGCAGCACACAAACATTTTCAGACGCTGCTGCTACCGTTTATTTGTTCACTCAAGTACTTCTGGAAGGGGGAGCTTGAACAGACAATGCAGAATCCACCATTTGGAGAGAATGGAAAAGTTTATTGGTATTTTTATAAAAGGAATTATAGTCTCTATAATCCATTATTATAAATACTTATAAATATTCTGTGGGATTTAAGACCCACTCAAATAAATAAATAAATACTGTGTCATAAATAAGTAATGCTTTCTTACTAGCTGGTGATTTCCAGCATGTCCACCAAAGAAAAAATTCTATTGAGTTTTGATACAGTTGCCTATAGTTAAAAATATTGGGTTTTGATGGAAAATCAACTGTGTATTGTCTTAGCTTACTTGTCCCCTGGCTACTGATAGAGTGAGCAACCCTTCTTACTCTGTTCTAGTGTAGGAATGTAGAGATGATCTATAGGTGTAACCCCACCAATATTATGTGGACAGGGCTTTTAATTGTTCCAATTGTTGTAGGGCAGTTGCCTCAGAGTCCTAGGGAGGAGCTCTGTGGAGTCTCTGACAATTAATGGAAAATGCGAACTTTGCTGGTGTACTTGAAGTCCAGAACTCTCAAGGAACAAAAGCCAAGAATAATGGTATAGAAATCAAGTAAAGATATCAATCTAGAACTTAAGTCACACCTCTCCACTGTACAGGCAGCAAGTTAAAAAATCTTGCATATTTTGAATAAGCAAGAAAAAGCACAACTGCCTGCCTGCTTGCAATTCCCCTAATTCCTTAGAATCACTCTTTCCCTTCAGAAATTAATCAGAAACCACAATAACTTTAGAAAAACAAATTCCAAGAGATGGAACTCCTGGACTAATCCTGATCATTTGGCTTGTCCTGTGCTCCAAAGTATTTATACTAATTAGGAATCTCTCCATCTAGGAAAACTGTTCTAAGAGCAGAATCAGGACCTATGAGTTTTCCAACATAATAAGTTGTATTTGTTAGATAGAGATATTGTGTATATATACAAATATGGGGGAGAAAAAGAGATTATTTTAAAAGTTGTCAGCAGTCCTGCTGTTGTGCTAAATCCAGAAAAAAATAAATGAAAGCAAGAAGCACAGGGGGTTCTTATTTTTTGTTGCACTGATGTAACTCCAGTGGCTTCAGTGAACTACTTCATGAGAAAGAAAAAAAGAACAGCATCCAAACTAATGTTTTTTGTGTGTTGCTATGAGCACACTGAGGAGCAGTGTACCACTTCGAATTGTTGTCAGGCTGATAAATACTCTAAATAAACAGCAGAGGAATCTGTGTTTTGACATGCAAAAAAACCCCACAAAATAAAAACCTCACATCTCTGCCACACTGGATTTTGTGCTGTTCATCAGTGCCTTGCGCCTGATTTCTGCAAAATTCATCAAGAATAGCTTTTTCAAAATGAACTCATTTCATAATGAATAATCAATCTAGGGAGAAGGTTTTGTCACCATTAGAGATCTCCTGATTAATAGTAATTTCACTCCTACGAGTATAAAGCATCTGATACCTGCTCAGAACTGAATACAAACATGGATGCTAACTGGACATTCCTTTTCTAAATACAAACCTAATTTTCACTAGACAAGAGTCAGTCTTCATTATAGTCTAAATATTAATTCTTTGATCTTAAATTTTTTTTAAATTATTTTTCCCCTGTAGAGTTCAGTATTATGCAAACCATCCCGTTTAACACACTATTGATTATTATTAATCCTGGTATTTCTCTCTGTGTTGGAAATATGCAACACTAGTGATCTTTATTTCCATATTGGGATGCTAGAATTTAGTAAATGTAGAACTGTGAAAGAGATTCACTTGAGAGAGAGTGAGACTCTCGTTTTCAGAACCTCAGCTTGGATTCAGTGTCAGAAATTGCTTTTTTTTCCACAGGACCCTTTAATCCTGTCCTGTTGTCCTGTCAATTCCTCCAGTTTTCCATGTCTGCTGCTCCTATGACAGCAGAGTGGCCTGGTTTTGACTCATATGAGTGAAGAGCGAATGAAGCTCCAACTTAAAAGCTGAAAACAAAGAATCACAGAATGGTTTGGAAGGGACCTTAAGGCTCATCCACTCCAACCCCCTGCCATGGGCAGGGACACCTGCCACTATCCCAGGTTGCTCAAAGCCCCATCGAACCTGGCCTTGGACACTTCCAGGGATGGGGCAGACACAGCTTCTCTGGGCAACCTGTGCCAGGGCCTCCCCACTCTCACCAGGAACTATTTTTCCTCATCCAATCTAAACCTACTCCTGTCAGTGTGAAGCCATTGCCCTTGTCCTGTCTCTGCAGTTTGTGATGAAAAGCTCCTCTCCAGCTTCCTTGTAGCCCCTTCAGATACTGGATACATGACATATATGGTAATTTTTACATAATAAAAACACCACCTGGCAGATTGTCTGCTGTGCTTGGACAGGATGGTGCTAGTAAAAGGATTCCCTGTCTCTGCTGGAATCTCGGATGCTCCAAGTCTCTACATCAGTAACATAACATCAGTTTCCCATTTCATACAAGGGATTTCTTTTTTTGTTTGTTTGTTTTCCTCATTGATGCAAACTTAAGGTGATTGAGATCTCAAAAGGTTTGGTTTGTGTTAGTCTTTTCAGAAATGGATCTTCTTTCCAGTAGAGTCCCAGCTGGAAAAAGCTTACTTTAACTTAAAGATGGTAGTCTACTGACAAAACAAGATTTGAAGCTAAGGAACTTTTCCCAATGTCTCCCAGGTTTCTAAGAGCCACTTTGGCATTCAGGCTGAGTGTGACAGACAGTTCCTTTTGCCCTTGTCTTCACCTGGCGAGCGCAGGGGCCACAATTATCTGGTGATGTAGAAGCGGGGGCTTGGGTACCTCCTGGCCTCCATCATAGCGTGGGGATCATCAGGGTTCACCACGTCGTTCTGGTTGATCCTCATGGGCTCCCTGGGCATGTGGGGAAAGTCTGCTGGCTGCTGCTGCAGGGAGCCAAGCACCGGGGTCTTCCTCTGCGGGACCAGGATCTGGTGAGGATCTGCCGGATCAACATCTGCGCTCCTGGTGTGTCTGTGGGGCTCGGGGGTGTTGAATCGGAACAGAGGGATCTCATTCCTCCTGGACAAAAACTGGGAGTATGGTGGTGGATTCACACCGGGGGAGAAGGCTTGTTTAACTCTGCCTAAGCTCACCAAGAAGTGGTGTTTGGGGGATTGGTACACATCGTACCCGTTTTCTAGCGTCCTGTGGTTGAACACACAGTCCTCTTGGCTGAAGTAATGCTGAGGGGGAAAAATAGGACACCTGTGAGCAGCAGAGTCTGGTGAATTACAAACACTGGGTAAAGAGGGAAAGAGGGATGAGATCTTACAGCAGGTGTTTTTCTAATCTCCCAGGTCTGTGTCTGACGCAAATGTAGATCAGAGTTGTATATCCATGCTTTCAGCAAAGGGATTTTAATGATAAACCCCTGTTTTCTCCCAGAGGGTCCCCACCCATGGCTCTGTACTACAGATTGGTCCCTCACTGGATCTCATTTTATCCTCATTTACCCAGGCAGGACCTCATGATTTTTGTAAGCTCTACAACTTAATACAATCAAAGGAGAGTGCAAAGTTTGACCTAAGTGTCAGATCTTCTTTAACACTTCCCCCTCCACCTGCATCTACCCAGGCTTGCCCTGGCTGGGAAAATGGGCACCACAGCAGCAGAATGCACTAGCCATTCAGCCTCAAGGCTTAGGAAAGGTCACTCACCGAGCCAAATATGTTTCCTTTCATGTCCATACACAGGTAGCGTCCACTCTTCACACCTGTGATTATTACTGAGCCAGCACCCTCAGACTTGATCATTAGGGCACCTGTTCAGAACAAGAAAAACATCAAATCCAAGATCCATTTCAACACTGCATTTACAGATCCAAGGATGATCTGGCTGGAAGTGACCTCTGGGAGTCCAAACCAACCTCCCACAGGACCTGGGACTGTTGCCCACCCTAAATCAGGTTTACTGTGGCTTTGGAAAACGCCCAGGATGGAGGGCACTGGGTGCCCTGTTCCAATGTGGCACTAACCTCCCAAAGACAACTTTTTTCCCCTCTGAAGTCCCAAATTGTGGTCTGAGGACATTGCCCTCAGTTCTGCCATGGCCCACATCCAGGGGGAGTTTGTCCCTCTCATCTTTGTGACTGTCTTGCGGTATTTTTTCAGTGATGCCCAGCAGTGGCATCAGAGTAATGGGCAGGAACTGATACTCAGGAAGTTCCATTTGGACAGGAGGCAGAACTTCTGTCCCGTGCAGTGACCGAGCCCTGGGCAGATTGTCCAGAGAAGGTGTGGAGTATCCTCACAGGGGATATTCCAGAAACATCTGGACACAATCCTGTCCCCTGTGCTCTGGGATGGCCTTGCTGGAGCAGGGAGGTAGGAGCAGGTGACCCCCTGTGGTGCCTTCCAACCTCAAGCAGTCTGTGATTCTGTTATTACATTGCCCTTAACATGCTTTTTGGTGGACTAAAACCACAACAGGTCATGATCAAGGCCCCTGAAAACCCTGTGCCAGACCAGCTCTACCTTCTACTCATCCAACTTGTAGTTCTCCAAGACCAATGTCACTGGTGCCAGATCAAGTGGGAATTACAACTTTCCTTGACCTGCTCTTTGCATTTGACTCAGTGCCTGTTGCCTTGTCCCATCCAGATCTGTGCATACCCAGACCATGCCACCCTGGTGCAGAACTTGGCACGTCCCATTGTCTGGTGGCTCAGTGGCAGCAAATCAGTCACCCTTCCTCTCAATGCCCCTTTTGTTGTCTGATTTCCATCTTTCCTGCTCCACCATTCCAAATCCTGCTATACTTGTTTCATGGCAGATATGGGAAAATGTGACATTTTGCTCTCTGTTGTTCTCTAAAATCCCATGCTGGTTCTTGACCAACATACCTAAAATGAGTTTTATAAAGTCTTTAAATATGTAGGGAAGAATAAGAAGACAGTGCCAGCATTTCTGTGAGTGTTTAATTATCAATTCCTTAAAAAATAGCAGAATGTGATCCTTTTTTCCTCATTAATTAAACTATAACTTTAAAAAACATCCTTATTTACTTATGTACAAGCTTCATTACCTAGGCTTAGATTTTTACTTGAGTGTACAAAATAGATGTAATAATAATAGTAATGATTACAACAACAACAACAACACCCTGATTTTATGATGCATAGCTACTTGTGATTCAAATCCTGCTAAGAAAGAAGTATTTTTGAAATGCTATAAAAGAACCATAAGTCTTAAACACCCCCCACCCCACATCTGTCTGCTAACTAGAGAGTTTGGCCCAAGTATTTAGCAAAGGAAGAAGAATAAACTATTCTCTGTTGAAATAGAATAATAAAACATATAATAAAATAAACTGTGAAGACACAATTTGAGAACCTTTTAGTGATACTAGGGCATAGTTTCTGCTCATGAGCCCCAAAGGCTCAACACTTCTTTTATGCCAGTCTGGTCTTTCATAGTGTCCTCCTTTTTAACTGACCTTTGCATGCCCATGTTCTGTGCACATTGAAACTTAAGTTTTAATAGTTTTCAGCCCTCCACCCCAAAATACAGATTTTTTGAATGCCATCAGTTTTCTCTGATGTTCTGGCGAGTTCCCTCAGTGCAGTTCCTTTGGTAGCACATCAGTGGGAAGTAGCTATTTGGGGGATATCACTACCAACCTCTAATAGGAACTTCCACCAGAAACTGGGGGTAAAATCATGAAGTGAAGGATAATTCAGGTGGTTTTTCCTTGCAGGGTATTACAGGAACCATAGGACTTTAGTTGTCCTAGGCAAGGAATGAAATTCCCTGTCCACTAGATTTCTTTGGACTGATTTTATTTGTTAAACAAAGGGAGAATTATAATGATGTGTATTTTCCATCCCATGGCTGTGCTCCTCTGCCTGCCTGCCTAATGAGAAGAGGGGATTTTCTATAGGTGCTGAGGAAGTAAAAAATCTTTTTGTCCCTCCCCTGCTGCCATGGAGGTCTGTAGGAAGCCACTTACTGTAGATGGTTTGGTGAGGAGCGCCATCGATGTAGCCATCAGCGTTGATTTGGAGGTGGAAGCTGCTCCTCTCTGTGTCGGTGTAGAGATGCATCAGGTGGTCTCCATTGCCCCAGCTGGGACTCAGCAGTGGAGAGGAGTTGGGAAAGGTGAGGGAAGCCTTCAGGCTGCAAAGCAGCAGGAGCAGGGAGCTGCAGGGAATACCCTGGGGAATGGCTCGCCGCTCCATGGTGGGTCAGTGTCTGCTCCTCGCCTCCCCTCGTGCGTGGAGTGCGAATCCTCAGACAGGATCCCTTCTTCTCTGCAGAGGCTTATAAAGGGCAGCAACATGACATCACACAGGAAAACCTTCTCCACATCCTTGATTTTTGGCAAAGCAACATTTTAAGTGTCCCGAAACCTCAAGGGAAGGATCTCTGGCTAAGGTGTGTGGGGGAAAAATGTAAGGTTTCTAAAGACAGCTCACGAAAGCTAATCATATGTTCAAATGTTATCTACAACCCTGTGACATCTGAAAGCTTCCCACGCCCCTACTGTTGGATCCAGGAAGGGCAATCCACTGCACTTGAACTGAAGGGAATGACCCTTTGGATCTGAATTACCTTTCTTTTTTTGCCAGACGTGTTTATTCAGACTCTCACCTCCCCTCACCGTTTCCAAGCTGCATTCTGATTTAGTGGAAACATCAAATACAGCTAAAATTTTGTTGCAAATGTACCAAAAGTTAATATTAAGTTGTCCTGAGCCTGATTCCCCCTTTATTATGGTCTAAGTTCCACAACAAACCTGTTGGGCTGGTGTTTGTGTCACTCCATTTAAGTGAAGGGAACTTGATATGAGCAGAGCCTACTTCAAATAACCTGTTGCTTTCATTTCTTCTGTTTCCTTCTGAGCCACATAAATAATTTAAAGCTGGCCAAAACCAGCTGAAAATAATGTGTTAAACACTTAAAAATGGGATGTTTGCTCCTGCATTTCACATCTGGCTGGCAATTTGTAAAAAATGTTCCAAGATACAAGACCTGCTTCTCGGGTGTCCTGCCAATGTTGTGGTCTTTACAAACAGATTTTCTGACTTAAAAAAAAGATGGTGCCATTTGTTATATGAAAATGCTGTACTATTGGGACACTGTATATGGATGAATCAATGACAGGTTCCAAAACTAGATGGTGTTAAGGTTTCTTTCAAAATTTAATATAAACTCAACAAAAGTATCAAACAATAATTGAATATTTCTTTAATGAAACCCGAGGATTTTAACTGTAGCAGTGTTAGGTTCAGTTTCAGTCTCTAGCTGGACACAGCATAAAAAATTCTTAGTTTCATTAATGAGCTGTGAGGCTGTACCATCACCATATAATGGATTGATAACATTAATGGATTGATACAGCTGTAACCCACAGCAAAAGTGGATCTGATTTTGGGTTTTTTTATTGTTTAAAATTAGTAAAATCCTGCCAAATTCTGCTGCCTCACCTGTGTAAATCCAGAGACTTGCGTCAGAGTATATCCACCTGTGTAAATGACAGCACTTTTTAGCCAAAGTGTATAAGGGTCAGGTCTTAAACTGATCAGGCTGACAAAGCTGGCTGCACTGAAAGACAA
Source organism: Nicator chloris (assembly GCA_013400495.1). Lineage (NCBI taxonomy): Eukaryota > Metazoa > Chordata > Aves > Passeriformes > Pycnonotidae > Nicator > Nicator chloris. The sequence continues at coordinate 141,963 of WAAE01018547.1, read as the reverse complement.
TCCAGGTCTCAGATGTTTTACTGGTTATAACATCTGAAATGCTTTAAACTAAAAGGTAGCCTAGAAGGAAAGCAGAGTTAATTTTTCTTTTTCTATTTTTTTTAAAGAAATATCTCTATTTACTGTTGAAATTATCCACCCATAATTTTCGCCCTGTTCTTAGAACAAATTTTAGGGTTGGTTGGTTGGTTGGTTGGTTGGTTGGTTGGTTGGTTGGTTGGTTGGTTGGTTTTTCTGGTTTTTTTCTTTGCCATCTTGATTAGACTCCTATGGAAATGTGGATATTGATACCTCAGTTGCAGAAGTGTCTCACACAGAGGCACTGTACCCTCTTGGAATATTCTGTCATTCTTTTGTGACTGCAGTTTTTCTGGTTTGATGTTTCATATTCACCATGACATTTTGCTGTGCTTGCCAGCATGCACTGATCTGATTTTTCTCCAGTGCCTTGATGGCACATAAAACATTCTCAGATGTTTGAAAAATTTATTCAACCTCATTTAAGCACGTGCCAGTTGTGAGCATCTGTTTCTCTTTTTACAATAGTCAGACAAGCAAAGATTACTTTTACAAGCTTAAATTCTTTGGCATTTTCTAAAGTTTCCCACAGCGTCAGGAAAACTACAGACTTTACTGAGTTCTGTTTAATCTGCTGGGTTAAAGTGAATTTATTAAGTCCTGCTTGTGAGAATGATACTATAAAATCTGCTTTTTCATAGACTTTTTTGCTATAAACCTATGAATGTGATTTTTTGTGTGTTTCTGTTTGGTTTTTTTTTTACAGTCCATGTCTTTTTTATTTCAAGCTGATCCATGCATTCCTTCTGTGGGTATTTTACTTATCCTCTACCCATTCAGCTCTTGATGGGGTAGCCAGGTGTATGAAAGCTGCTTTACTCCTTCAGCCAAGTCTGTTACCATAGAAGTGATGACAACCTTTCTTGTCTTGCATGTTATGCTGATGCATCCGCAATAACAATATTTCTGCAACTTTTACCACAGGAGTTGGTATTCATTTTTCAGATTTCGATATTGCTCTGTGGTGTTTGATAAATTGAGATGTCTTTTCTCAGTTCTCAGCTAAGAAATTACTGAAAATTTACACAAATTGCTTGTTGTAGGGAGAAATAAAAGGAAAAAATGGGACTGAATTTAAAGATCACAACCATTTCACATTGCCACATTTTCCACTTCCCACTGCAGGGGTGCTACACACCCAGTGTCAGGTGCCACAGCAGTGCAGGGCACTCCTTAGACATATCCTGGAAAGGGTGCTGGGAGACAGCCTGGAGGAGCTACCACCAATTGTGAACGTCAGGAACCAAGGTAAAGTGAGGAAAACCTCACTCCAGAGCAGAAGATGAAAGGAAAAGAGGGATAAGACAGATCCCAGCTTTCAGGAAATTTATTTGAGATAATCATTGAGCAACCTGGTCTAGGGGGGAAATGTCCCTGCCCATGGCAGGGGATTGAAACGATGATTTTTGTGGTCCTTTTCAACCCAAATAATTCTGTGATTCTGTGATTGATGCTCCAGCCCTTAGTGAGCCTCACTCCCCTCCCTCCCTGCCATGCCTCTGTCCTAGGCCTGCTCCTCCTGCCTCCTGCTCCTTGCTCCAGAGGCATCTCAGCTCAGCTTTAGCCACGTATTCTGGGCACTCACCTGGGCCAGGTGCCTCCGCTGGAACACAGGTGGCACTCAGGCCTCCCTGGTATCATCATTTAACTGCAAAAGTGTACATAGAAGGAACTGATGGTCACAGGAGCAGATTGAGGTCTGACTTTCTTCCATTTTGACTGCTTTGAGTTTCAACTTTAGGTCATTTTGCAACCCAAACTTACCACCTCAACTCTGTAAAACTCTCAGCAGCTAAATACCACCCCTTGTGCTGCTTTCTTTTACTGCTTATCACCTCAGTTCTGGAGAGAAAGGCAAAGGCAAGCTTTTTTTTTGCAACAGACTTAAGTTACTACAAATTACTTGCAATTATCTTTTGGAAGGGCTTTGTGGACCATCAGAAATTTGCAGGTTAAAAAAAAAAAGTTTTCTACTCAATCTAGTGGATTTGCCTTCCAGAATTCTCCTATGAGTAAAACTACACGTCTCCTCACACTGCTGGAGTTCCTTTCATCACGTAGGAGCACCTGTAGCACTGTTGCCTAATAAAGCATATTGACTTATATTTAAACAGGTGGGTGGCTTGCCCTTTTGCAGCATTCTGGGCCATCTGAGTGCCTGTGCTGGCCTCAGGAAGCCTCTTGCTCTCTGCTGCTCAGCTCACGTGGGAATTTGGGTTGACAGATTCGAAACTATCTCTGCTCTTAATAATTTCCTTTGCACTGCATCTCTTCAGAAGAGGTTATGGAAATCAAGGGCCTGTCCCTCTGCCTCCCCTTCCTTGAAATCACTGTTACAAGTGGCTCTGGGACGATCACACTCCCAGTGTTGGAAGCACAAGGGTGGAGTGCCTCTCTAGCAGTTATTCTAGGAATACTGACGCACTGAGCCGAGGGAATGTACAGTGGATGCTCTGTGTGTGTGTGTGTGTGCAGATGCCTTTGCCACAGACTTCACCCGCTGTTGTTAAACACATCCTGAGTGACCTTATTTGGAGGCCCCATTCTTGTCACACTGCCCACGACTAAAGAAAACATCCTGGCTCAGCTCACCTACGTGAAAAAGATGAGGTAAGCACAGCCCACTGGGTTTGGGACCGCAGCATGTACCAGCAGTTTCTGCAGTGTGCCTGCTCTGATGAACTGAAATGAAGGGCCTCATTCCTCCTCCAGCTGAAATCCTTGGCACAGCTCCCAGGCAAAGCAGAACCAGTCCCTAAAAGGTTTTGTTTTCTGAACAGAGAGTGTTTCTGTAATTTTAAGGGGGTCTGAGTTTTCTTAGGTGTTGTGGGAGAGAGGATGGGTGCAATTTGTGGTGAGAGCAGCTGATACTCTCAATTTCAAAAAAAATCATAGAATCACAGAATGGCATGATTGGAAGGGATCATAAAGATAATTTCATTGCAATCCCACTGCCATGGACAGGGACACCTTCCACTATCCGAGATTGCTCAGAGCCCCATCCAGCCTGGCCTTGGACACTTCCAGGGATGGGGCAGACACAGCTTCTCTGGGTAACCTATGCCAGGGCCTCCCCACCCTCACAGGGAACAATTTCTTCCTAATATCCCATCTAAACGTCCTCTCTGTCAGTTTGAAGCCATTGCCCCTTGTCCTGCCATTCCAGGCCCTTGTCAAGAGTCTCTCTCCATCTTCTTGTAGGCTCCCTTCAGGTCTGGGAGAAAAATGTTCTGGTTTGGTGTTGAGGCTTGGAAGGCCTGAAGTTTGTCTGGATTCTGAAATCTGCCCTGTGCACACTCAGTAATGCTGACCTGCCTGCCCAGGCAGTGCGTCTTGTCTGAGTAAGTGTCTTCTTTCTGCTGGTGTGCTTGATTCCAGGTGCTAAGGAATCCTGGGGACACAGATACAATACAGCCTCAACAAGAAAGTCACTTCTGTCATGCATCTCCTATTGTAATGCACTGCAAGGTGCCTAAAAGCAGGCTGATGGTTTTATTTTGGGAAAACTCTTTGGTTTATGCAAAGTTTTCTATTTCTCAACATTGTTAGCTTGGACTAGAAACATCCAGGAGCCCCTTCTAATCCAAGTATTTCTAGGATTCAATGACATCTGCCACTACATTCATTGACAGTTTCCAATAAATTCAATGGTTTTTTTCCCCTTGTTAGGCAGAAGACAAGGGTCGATAATAAACTTTGTTGTAACCTAATTTTAAACTTACTCCAACCTCTTGGTTTCACATGTTTCACTCAGATCTGTCTCCTTGAAGTAGAAATAAAAAAGGCTTAGGTTAAAGAAGTTAGGAATGGAAAATGAAAAGAGGGAGAGGGAGATGCAGTGAAACAAGAAGACAAAATATGCAGACATTATCATCAGCTAATCTCTCTCATTACTGTGGGACAGTAATAAGAGAGCATGTGACTGATATGGTTCCAGCTGCCTCTGTGTAATTGCAGGTGTTGCTCTTTAGCTCTGAGACTTGTATTTTTGTGGGATGTCTTCAAAACTAAAACTTCATTGGAGAAATCTTTGCTTTGTATAAGTTTTAAGAGTAATTTTTTTAACACAAAAGCCTAAATAATAAGTGAAGAAAGTCATGACTGAACATTGTCCTTGTACTCAGTGTTTCTAATGCAAGGAAAAAAAGAAAGATTCTCTAAGCCACTGCAAGACCAGTCTATGATTCTGGAGTCCTTTGAAGAAACATGGAGATCAAAGTTTGTAAGGGGCAGGGCAAGACAAGTAACAGTGGTTTCATTTTTTCAGCTAAACTCTGTTAGCTCATCTTTGCTCAGAAGCTGGGTTCTGTTTTCTGAGGTATTTCTGTGACAGGGAGCACATAGAGGAGAATTTATGAGATTGAACAGAAATCTGGTAAAAATATATCTTGAACTCTGCCCCAGATTCAGGTTTTGCTTCACAAAATGATTTTTCAGGTAAAATTTTTATTTTTTCAGTGTAGACACAATAGTTCTTCATGTTGCTTTCTCAACCTGCCATGTTGCTGGTGAGGAGGAACTTGAGAGTCACATTGTGCAAAGGTTCATCAGCTGCTGGGACACTGATCCTGCACCTGGGCCCTACTGATCTTTGGCCATTTTCACAGCTGTCACAAGCTGGTGCCATGCCAGGGCTGGTTGGGAAATGCATTCTCTTTCAAATAAGTCAATCAGGCTGTTCTCCTTATCTTTATGGAAGTTCTGGACTCTCATCAAACTACTCAGATCTCCAAAAGCAAAGATTTCTTTGCTGACAATTTTTTCAAAACTTATAAATGCAACTTAATACTTTTTTTTTAATTAAAAAAAAATCTTCTTTATTATCCTTTCCATTATGCCAAATGAACTTCCTTCCATGCCAGAGGCTGCTTAGCCCATCTGCCTACCCTGAACATGACTGTCTCTTTGACAGTGGTGTCACTTCTTGACCCTGTGCTCTACGGTTGATTCCTCCCGCAGTCTCCACTTCTGGTGGAAGAATGGAAATGAATTCAAGCTACCACCTTCATGACCAGCTGATGACCATTTCAGCATGAACTGAGGTTGTGCAAAATGCAAACATACATAAGAAATGTCATACAAAAGAAATTCCAGTCACCCAGATGGCCTGTGGACCTGCATGTTGATTGTTATAGGGGTGTACGAAAAAAATCTCATTGGAGATTAGCTTTTTTATTTTGATATCTGCAAGTTTCTCTTTAAAATGTGCAAACACATCTGCAGATTTGCTCAAGACTTACAGAAAGTGACACCCAGGCGTGCCCCATAAATATCCACTTTCCCACAATTTCTATTTCTGTAGTCATTGCCTTTGCAAAATCATCGTCATCATAGCATCATAGAGCGGTTTGGGTTGGAAGGGACCTCACAGCCCATCTCATTTCAACCCCCTGCCATGGGCAGGGACACCTTCCACTATCCCAGGTTGCTCAGAGCCCTGTCCAACCTGGCCTTGGACACTACCAGGGATGGGGCAGCCACAGCTTCCCTGTGCCAGGGCCTCACCACCCTCACAGGGAAGAATTTCTTCCTAACATCCATTCTAAAACCACTCTCTGTGACTTTGAAGCCATTCCACCTGTGTTTTGACCCTGGGTTAAATCTAAAGTGGCTCGTCCCTCACTGGATAACTGAGGTAGTTAAAGTGCTCCTGATCTCACTGAATGACACCAATTCTGATTAGTATCAAATTCCCTTCTGTGGGTTTTTGCATCATTTTGTTTTATTGCCTCTTCTATAAACTGGAAGATTTGTGTTGGACCAGTGAGTCCTGGGCTCAGGTCATGGGCAAAGTAACTCCAGGAAAAAAAGTGAGGCTCCAGCCACTTGGAATGAGTCAGGATGGATCATTTCTCATAAAAAAAAGGAAAGGAAGCTCTTCTCCAGAGTGCCCTGAAACAAATATAATTATAAATGGTGTTGTTTTAGATATCATTCCTAATGATTTCTTGTTTGACATAAGTTGGTGTGGTCTCATTGTGCTTGGAGAAACTATTCCAGAGCTGTCAGCTGTGGTTCATGAAAGCATACAATAAAATTATGAGTTGTAAACAGTTAATTGTGAGGGGGGAAAAAATTAGGCCTAATCAAGGCATTCTGGTCCACACCCTGTGACAAAAAATAACCAACAATTATATGTCCTTATGAGATCCAGGATTGAATAATATGTTCAGATCTCATGATCCAAGGACACAGCTTGTTCAGCTCATCTGGACTTATTGGCCCCTTGGATTTTGGCCAAACACTTTTCAGCAGCCTATGGCTTCCAAAACAAACATGCTTTTGGACTGAGCTGGATGCAGAGCTTGGCTGGAGAGAAAAAAGAAATCCCTGCTTGTGGTTGCATACTTCGTTGTTTGTTTTTATAATTTTTTTCTCCAATGACAGCTATTTCCTTAGCCAGGATTGTTCACTGCAGTTCTCTGCAATTCCAGTTTATTCCATGTGATTCCATGCATTACATATATTAAACCTAGAGGCTCCCAGTGTTTTATCTTAGCCTGAGTCTCCTCGGTCGTCCAGCGACCAGGGAGAGATTCTTCCTCCTTTAATCTTGGGTTCTGACCAGGAAACCAAATGTCCTCTTGGCTTTTGCAAGTCGTTGTGATTCCAAACATGGGGTACAAGAGTTTGCAGTTGGGCCATTTTTCAAAGGAACAAAGTCACCTGTAGTTAAATATCTGGGGCCTCCATTGCTCAAATTGATGCAGAGCAGGGGGGCTTCAGCAAATGCCAAAAGTAAAACAAGCAAACAAAAACCCCCAAAAAACCAATGCAAAAGAGATGTGGGGCTGTTTAGTTCCTTTTATAAGCATATCTTTAATTAGATGGCCAATATTTACCCCAGGTTGCTCAGAGCCCGTCCAACCTGGCCTTGGACACTGCCAGGCATGGGGCAGCCAGAGCTCCTGTGGGCAACTTGTGCCAGGCCCTCACCACCCCCAAAGGGAACAATTTCTTCTCAATAGCCAATCTAAACCTACCCTCTGTCAGTGTGAAGCCATTGCCCCTTGTCCTGTCACTCCAGGCCCTTGTTAAGAGTCTCCATCTCTGAGGTGACCCCAAAGCCTTCTCCTCTCCAGGCTGAACAATCCCAGTTCCCTCAGCCTTTCCTCCCAGCAGAGCTGCCCCATCCCTCTGATGCCCTTGGTGTCCCTGCTCTGGCCTGGCTCCAGCAGCTCCCTGTCCCTCCTGTGCTGGGCCCAGGGCTGGATGCAGCCCTGCAGGGGGGCTCAGCAGAGCAGGGCAGAGGGGCAGAATCCCCCCCTCCCCTGCTGCCATGCTGGGGGCTCAGCCCAGCACATGGGGGAGTTCTGGGTCCCACCACTGGCACTGGTGCTGCCCCTGGCTCTGAACATGGTCTCAGGCTGCACTGAAGCCACACAGTTCATGGATCAGTGTCTCCCACCAAGCTTTGTGTACCTGCACCTGAGCTTATCCTGTACATGTGAGTTATCAGAAAGCCTTCTGTTTTCCCTTGTTTTTTCCCTTTCCCTTCACGGTACTGAATCCTTCAGATGATTTCTGCAGCCATTTTTATTGGTAAGAGTTAGCTCAAGCAGGAGAGATGCTTTCTGTCAATGCACAAGATTAATGCGTCTTGTGTCAAGACCCTATAGAAGATGCCAACCCCTCTTAGACTCTTTCAGCAAAGCATGGGCTGCTCTGCTGACCCTTTTGAGACATGTCTGTGTATTTGATCCCCTTTGAGTTGCTATCCAGAGTTTCAACCAGAGCTTAAGGAATCATGAAGCTGTTGCAGAGGCTATTGCAGGAGATGGGTAAATGGGATTCTTCCTGATACATCTTCCCCTAGCTTTGAAGTTGGTTCTGCACTCATCTAAGAGGTTGGATTCAAGACCTCCAACAGTCCTTTCCCATCTAAATATCTCCATAGAAACAGAGACATTATAAAGTTTAAAATTAACTGTAAGGAAGCAGAAAATTAGGTAAACAGCAAAATGTTTCCTATTCTTCATAGAGGTGTGAGGCTTATCCAACATTTCTTGTCCCCAAAATTTTTAGGAGATTTTTCATCCCACAAGCTGAGAGCACCGAGCGGGAAGGGAGCACAGGAAGTGCCCATGCCTTCCAGGAGGACACCTGGACACTTTCCAGGCAAGAAATCTGAGTTACACATAGATCTACAAAAATTTGAAGTGTACCAATACATATTCTGGTTCTAGAGGTGAATAAAAACTTGATTTGGAGGAGGAGTTAGCACAGCATTTCTGAATCAAGGAAAAGAACCAAATGTTAAGAGGGATTTAGAGTCAAAACACTACCAAAAATGTATAAAATTTTATTTTATGAATACATTAAACTATTGTGCGCAGCACATACATATAAAAATAGAAGCAATTTCACAAATGATTGGACAGTTTTGTGGTTTTTGCAAATTTACAGTCTCAATTGTGAGTTCATATTGAGTCAGAACATGAGGTATATTTTAGTGAAAAAAAAAGCAATCTGAGAACTTTGGCACCATTTTACTGTGCAAAATAAAATCTTGGAATTGAAATAGTTAGTGAGGTATACAAATATTACTCTGCTTTTCCACTGTGTGTGTGTCTGTGTCTCTGCATGTCTGGGAAAAATACATTTATTTAAGAACATGATTCAGTTCCAGCCAAATCTGCTTTCTAACAGGGGTGGATTAAGCCTTAGGATGTTATGAGGTTTGCCTGAGGAAGGAGAAACTGTAAAAATAGGCACCAACTCCACAGGAGAATCCCATGTGCAAAATGTGGGCATGACAGGCTGGTGTGGAGCATTCACAGCAATGCTTTCAAAGCTCATAGCCCATGGCATAACCCCTGTTAATGCACACTTGAGACAAGATATGTTTTGAAGTTCCTAATTTGGCCCTGATTTGGGAAATCCCTTTAGTTTCATGAGCTTTCTTTACGTAGTCACATACCCTTCTTTGATTTCAGCTGATTTCCAGGTTGATCTGGCTGGCATTGAGGTGTAATGAGGTAAAAAGCAGTGATGTAAAAAGTAACTCAGCAGAGTGACTGTTGGGGCTTTCCAAATGCCCACCAAAATTGCATCCAAAAGAGTCTGCAGTTCACAAGAACAGTCTCAGCTTAGCAGGCTGTGACTAAACAGATTCCTACAATCACAGAATGACTCAGGTTGGACACCTTCAAAATCATCAAGTCCAACCTTTGACAAATCCCCCCCTTGTCAACCAGACCAGAGCCACATCCAGTCGTTTCCTGAACAATTCCAGGGATGGTGAGTCCACCACCTCTCTGGGCAGCCTGTTCCAAAGTCTGACCACCCTGTCAATGAAGAAATTCCTCTTGATGTCCAATCTGTACCTCCACTTGCACAGCTTGAGGCTGTTTCCTTTTGTCCTGTCTTCTTGTGACCTGGTCTACAGGTTGTCCTCGCTTGACCAGTCTGTGCAAAGTGGATCCAGTGAGCCTGATTCCCACCTTTTGTGCCAGCTGCCCCAATGCTTATCAGTCCTGGCAACAATCACCTTCTCTAGGCTGCCCTGGTTTAAGAGGGAACAGACTTTATCCTGTCATAAAGATGCTGGATTAAGCTGTGATCAGGAACAAACTTGTGTGCCAGCATTTGAACTCTGTTTTCTTCTACATCCCTGGACTCTTCCATACTTCTTCAAACTTCATTTCAAAGACAATTAGGAATATAACACCAGGATACAGGCTGCTAGCTAATGTATTTCAGCACAGCTCTCTGTACCTCCAGGGATTCTAGGTCAATGTACTACCTGATATCCTCCAAACCTTTCTTTCACCCACTCTCTCCCCACTGAAAACATCCTGATTTTTCACTTCAAATGCACATTTTTCCAAAGCAAACTGCTGCACACCTTGTGGGTGAACAAAGTGTGTCATCTTGGCTTCTCTGAAATACTGCAATACCAGAAAATGAACAGTAATTCCTTTCAACTCCTTTCCTTCTAAAGCATCCTCCAAAGCATCCCATTCCTGTACTGTGAGCAGCATTCTGCTCTTTTTTTCTCTTCATTTACACTGTGATCATCACTTACATTTGAACCAGATAAATTCAGTTATAAGTCACACTAGAGATGCTTGAAAACTGTATCTTGTTCACAAAACAATTGCCTTGACAGCTTCTTGGGAATGGTGGTGGTGGGTACATCCTTGTGGGTGTGTTCTTTGGGCCAAATCTTCTGCAGCTATAAACTGATAGTTTTCCTGGGGTGATTGACTCCAGCTGAGGATCTGGCCCTGACAGTGTCGCTCATGCATGTCAGAAGGCTCAAATTCATCACGAATAGACAGCCCCTGCAAATAGAATGGCATGTCAAGGCTGGACATAGCCCCATTTTGGCTGGACGTGGGAGATAATCTTGCACTCAGATATTCACTTCTGCAGCAGCATGGTCCATCTATGCTGAAAATGCTCATGCTCTGACATTGCATTGAATCTAGTTTCAAATTTAGGAGCACGCCACCGATGCAGGAATCCCAAGGCTTCTGGTAACTGACATTTATAGTGACTATTGACTTAGGGCCTCTTAAAATACTCTTTCAAAGGCACGGAGAATGCAGCTTCATTGGTGATCTCGAAAAGGGTTGTCAAAATAGCAAGGCAAGGTTATGTGCCATTTGTACAGCTTCTAGGAGAGCTTTGAAGAGTGTTTCATACAGCTTGCTGTGTTGTCTTTGAAACTGATGCTTTGCAAGTGACAGAAATTGGAATTATGGCATGAATTCCTCTGCCCCAACATGGAAAGGTATGCTTATGTAGCCTCTTTCTTTCTCTGTCCTTCATACCTCAGGGAGGTATGATGGAGAAGAACCAAATATACTTAAGACAGTGAAAATTCAAACCAGAGTTTTCTAAAATAACCCTTTGCTGGAAGCTTCCATGAATTTCTTATATTTTATAAAATGCACCCCACAGACCAATTCTAGTTCTTAGAGATTAGCAACATTCAGGCTAAATGAAATAGAGTGACTTTAAATATTTCTTTTCTTTTATATAAAGGCACCTGGGTATCAGGAGACTGGGATGATTGATTCATTAAAAGTAATTACATAGATGCACACTCACACATCCCATGTTTATATATATACAAATATTAATATTAAAGGTGTACACATCTATATTGGAGGTAAGTCTAAACTAAGCTCACAAAATGCCATTCAAAATCCTCAGCTCCAAATCAGTTTTGCATTTGGGACCCATCTGTGATTTATCCTGTGGCCCTTCCCATGAGAAATTGATTGTAGGTCTTCATTTTATCAACCAGTCCACGTTGGAGAATCCCTTCAGAGACAGAGGGGCTCCAGAAACAGTTTGCTTGTGTGGAAACAGTTGTGGAATTGGCACCTTAATGATCAAAACAGGTTGAGGACTTTACAGGACAGGACACAGTCTGTAGAGGGGGGTGCAGGCAGATATTCAGAGGGAGTGAACTGCCTGAAGCTCTCGTAAAGCAAAAACATCTGGTGATTTGGCCCATGATATGTAAACAGCGCACTACAAGAGGTTATTCTCTGAGGTAAATAATATTTAGTAAATCACCTATGATTGATTAGATGGTTGCCTACAGCCATTCCGCATCTTCCAAAAACTTCCTTTGTACTCCAGCTTGCATTTTTCTCTGTATAGCACCAAAGGAGGCACAAAGCCATGTAAAATTTGTACAAAGTAGGAGAGAAGCAGCATTGTATTACATATGCTATGAGGTGAATCTAGTACAAATATTTTTATCCAAATATACACATACATATAGAGATTTCTTTTTGTTTTTTCAATGACCAGTATAAATACTTTACCTGGGAGGTTATTCCCCATGTGCAAAACGAAACAGTTTGTCCTGGGACTTAATCTTCTGTTCTGCTGGTGCTCATATTCTTGGTAAGAAGTGGGTCACTGTCATGGCAGGAGAAACCTTGTTTCCTCTCTTCACCCTGCCGTGTTTGCTCAGCGCTATGTAAGCGCCACGGTGAACCTTGGATTCATACGCATTGTAGTTATTGGGCAGCAAGGTTTCCTTGAATTTGCACTCATCTTGGAAAACGGCCTAAGGAACAGCAAGGGGAGGGGGTGGGGATACAAATCAGGTACAACCAATATTCCACCAAGGCCCGGGTCATTTTTCTTCCTCGCGTTTTTACACCAGGGCTCGTTGCAGTGTGCGACAGGTGGTGCCGCAGCCACTGCGGCCAACAATAAATCTCCCTCCTCAGTGCTAATTTGGTGTCAGATGAACTCAGATGCCACCTGTCCAGATAATGGACTGTGTATTTCCTGTGGCAGATCGAGTTAATTCATTATAAATCATGGATTTCTTCATTTTATTTGCAAGTAATGATTTCTGTCAGCATCGCACCGTCTCACCCAAACAACAGCTTTATTTAAGACCTCCCCTCTGCCAGAAGTTCTGTCATTTATTAAAAAAAATGATATGCTGGCTGTCAAAACCTTCAGAACTTTTCCAAACAGTAGTATCCAGGGACAACTGCTTGCTTGAGTAAGAGATTTGATTAGCAACAAATCCTTTCTTTCTTAAACTATTAGTTACATTTAACTATGGAGCTAGTTCTAAGCTGGGAAAATAGTTTTAATTTTCTCCATGTCAAAACATGAAGATCCATGGAGGGGGAGTTATCAGGGAGAGGAGGTGCAAGGACAAGCAGGAGACAAATGCAGAGGATATTAAAAGACAAAGCAGAATAATTATCTGACTTCAAATGTCTGGCACATGAAATGCCACCAATGCAGTTTTATTTGGGCATCTGTGTGATAACACCACCAAAGCCTGTAAGAGTTTAACTAAAGGCATTGTGATGTGCAAGGGAAAATGCACCTCTTACAGCTTTTGAAAGTGTTTTGAAGATAAACAAAACTGTATTGAAAGTGGGGGAAAAATTCAAAGGGATTTTTGAAGCCAGATTTCAAAAATGATGCACTTCTTTAGGAAGACCCAGCTAAGTAAAGCAGTTGGACTTGTGGCAATTTTTAGGTGCTTAGGATCACTTGTGATTGAAAGAATATTCCTGACGTGGGACCTTAAAGTGTCCTATTGTCATTATGAATGTGAGAAGGAATCAGTTAGGTTAGTAATGGCCACATGTCCCTCACAACATCTGGCATTATTTTAAACAGCTGCAATGCTTTGTAGAAATTACAGCTGTTCCAAAGGAAAGGACTCTGCTGTTCCTTGGCAAAAGAGATTGATACAACCAGTGCCATTCGTTATTTTGGGATGGGCTGATTTTGCCTATTGCCCAGAGCCAGCCTCTTTCAAACGCACCTCCTAACAAACACTTTTTCTGCTGGATCTTGAGACTGGAGATGTGTTGCTCATATCTCAGAGGTTAAACTGTATTTAGACAGCAAATCATCTAGATGAGGATGATGGTGTTTGAGTATGATTTGCATACCATTGTTTATAGTTATTATTATTTTCTCACCCTTTGCAACTGGTGTCACAAAACTGATCATTAAAATAACCCCAGCCACACATGTTGACCTTGTAGGGTAGACTTCCTATTTATTCTTGATAGCGTGGTTGTTTTTGGTAGGAGGGAGCATGTGGTCATTATTTTACTAAGGGTAGCTGTTGGAAATAGCTATAATTGTGCCTCTCCTACACACAATGCAATGCAGGATGGCATCAAATGGGCTCAGCTTTGCTACCACGTGTTTGCCAACCTTAGGAGAAGCCATCTAATTAATCTGTACTACTTGCAGAGTATGTTCATTTTCCTAAGATGTCCCCTGTACAGTCTCACAGGAAAGCTTTGAAATCCCAGCCCTGAAACAGCCACGCTGCTCGTTGCATTAAATAGCACTGATGACAGCAGACTAGGCAGGCTCCCTGTAACACGAGGGCTATTTTCTCTGCTTGTAATTAGAGATTTCCATAAGGAAAAGACTGAAACAAACAAAACCAAAACAAACTAAACCCAAACAAACAAAGCAAAACACTAAACCAAAACAAACTACTTCAAAACCTTTATGTTTAAACTGAAAAGCTACTTGCACTTGCACTTACCGTCCCATACAACCTGCCCTTGCTATTCATTGCAATGAAGAGAGCACTTTTCACACCAAGCAGACTTACAACACCTCTTTCTACAGTGGATATTTCAAAGAGACCTGAAAAACATGAAGTTTAATAGGAGTGTTATCACAGAATCTAGAGCTAATGGCACGCAATTCAGATATCTTTTTTTTTAAACCCTAACAAACTTGTCATATATTCTTTATAAGAATTATCTCCCTAATGCAGCAAAATAAATATACACAGGGAAGATCTTGGGTTTTCCTACATGTCACAGGATTTGAAAATAATTATTCTAGAACTGTAATCATATTCTGTATAAGCCTTTTGCTCTATCAAACTCTTTTGATCTGTCAAACTCTGGACCTTTTCAGTAAGAAAATTATTTTTATGTAATATGCTATACTTACAAAAAGTTTTTTACTGAGCCTTAAAGAAGTGTGGCTTGCATTTTGAAGTACTTCATGACATATGCTGCAAAAGATTTTAGCAACTGTCCTCTACAGGAAATTCAAATCCACATGACTAACGCTTTCCTTAATTCTTAAGGTAACAGAACAGCACCCTCACAAGAATGAGCAAACCAGGACCAGCAAACCCCTTCCATGGGACACACTGAGTGTCCCAAAAATGCCGGTCAGCTGGGATTCAAGAATCATGCTTTGGCCCTCTGGACACAACAAAAACCTCCTGGATTCAAAAGGGAAATGAGAAGGTGAGGAGCAAGGAAATGCAGCAGAGTCAGTTTTCAGCTTGGTTTGTCTTTTCTCATCTGTGCAGCAAAGCAGGTAAAAATAAATTCTACCTAAATTTGTCTAAGCATTTTGTGCCACATTTCAGCCCAAAGGGTTCTCATGTTTATTGATCCCAAAGACTTTTAAAAGGCAATAGATGCAGCACAGATTAATAATATCAAGTCATAACATTTGCACTCTGTGAAGGGTAATTACTAGAGTTCACAGCAATTAAGTGACATCTCTATTCTATTTCATTTCTGGATGCAACTCACTGTATTGGTTTTCATTGTGAACTCCGCTTATCCTTCCGTCTGGGAGGATTTGAAGGTGAAACCCGATGCCCACGTTGCAGTAAAGCCTCCGCTGCCTCTTGATTCCTAGCAAATAGTCACTCTCCCAGTTCACATCTGCCTTCTCCCCTGACATCCCAGCCATGGACCTGGACAGCAGAGATTGCCATCCTCTCTCCAGCAATGTGCCATTAGTTCTGCTTACAACTGGGTGTGTGGCAGCAATCCCGGCGAGCAAACCCAGCAGAAGGAACGCAGGCAACGTCCGGTGAGCGCTGGCATCGCAGGACATAGTGATGAGAAGTCTTTGTGCTCTGGCCATCCGGTTCACCTCCTGGGCACGTGGTCAGAATTAATGGCCCTAAAAATACCGCCCTTCTTGTTTTTCTCCCTTCAGCATGGTGGCAGAGGCTTATTTTTGGAAAGCAAATAGAGCTTGCTGACCTGAAACTAAAGCCCGATAGCAGTTGGGTTGGGAGCAGAGACAGGCCAGCAGGACTCCAACTGGTGGGGACCATGGTTTGTAGATCCTGCTTCCCGCTGGGCAGCCTCCGTTTTATTTGATTGAGCCATCTTTATAGTGCAGGGGCTGTCCCTGCCCACATCATCACTCTGACATCAACAGCCTGCCCAAGGTGAGGCTGCCAGGGCTGTAACACAAACCTGCCGTCCTCTCTGCCTGCTGAGGTTAGAGTGCTGTCACCCAAGACTGGAGGCAGGAGTGGGATTTCATTGGCTGTGGGAAGCAAAGGAGTCAAATTGGTTGGGGAGTCAGAGGCCTCACAGGCAGCTTCCTTATTTAGAGAAGAAGGTGTAAAAACAGTTCTGGAGCTCATCAGTGAGCAATGAGAGGTTTGCAGCCACTTCCTTGGTGGCACGATCGGCGGGTGCTTGTCAGGGCACCTCGATACTCGGGGACAATCAGCTTGAGGTGGCCTCAGCTCTTTTTGTGCCCACCCTGCAAAGCCAAGGCACCTCTTACTGAGCGACCCATGTGCTAACCTCTGTCTGTACCTCTGCAGGGAGTGCTCCTGGCTGGCTAAAGGAGAGGTAAGCCGTGCTGCAGGGGCAGAAGCCCAAGCTCCCGCTGGTTTTATCCCAGCAGGAATTCTGCTGAGCGGGGCACACAGGCTGGAGCATTGATCTTGCAGTGACACGTAGCTGGGAACATTAGGCCTTCCTGCTTTTCACTGAGGTGACTTCCAAGTGATCACATTTACCGGGAGAGGCTGTGTGCCTCCTGCAGGAGGGCAACTGTATTTGTAGGAGCCAGACAAGGACTTAGGTGATGTGTTAAAAGTGAGATGGCCACAGCTTCCCAGTGTTTCACTGTCTCTTTTCCTCAAGCTCAAATACTCACTATTTTTATTACTCATGACCGTCTTAATTTGCCTCCCCTTCTGTTTGCTCAGACTGTCTTGTTTCCCCTCATTTTCCACTGATGCTGTTCAGCTCCTTTGGAGTTGGACAGCTTAGACTTTTATCTCAATTAGTTTCACAGATTTTATCAAGACATAAGTCAGAGGAAAACAGCTGAGATTTATACAAATACTTTTGCCAATATGTCTGTCAGCTTCTCATAGCATAGCCCTTGCATCTTCTGTATCATTTGAGAAGCCTGCTAATGAGGAGAGTACCTGGAAGCATAATTAAATCGTGATGGATTTTCACTTTGGCCAGAGGTGTAATACGAGGCCTGGGACGCCGCAGACTCCCCAGCACGAGCCCTGTGAGGTGAAAGGGAGCCCCTGGCAGCCCTGAGGCAGGTGAGCAGTCAGAGTCAGTGATGTATGTGAATATTGATTGCTCTCAGGAGACAGGCTCAGCTACAAAATAATTGGGAACCACAGGGCTAGGCCCTGGCTTGTGCCAGGTGACATTTCAAGGTCTCTGTGCCTTTGCTGAAGCTGAACTTTGACTATCACAGAATCACAGAATAACCTGAGCTAGAATGGACCCACTAGGCTCATGCAAGTCCAACACCTGGCTCTGCACAGGACACCCCAACAATCCCACCTTGTGCCTGACAGCCCTGTCCAAACACTCCTTGAACTCTGGCAGGCTTGGGGTGGTGGCCAAAGGAAGGATATCTTTTGCTGACAAAGAAAATCCTCAGATCCTTTTCTCTTCTGCTTTCTACTTTATCTGATGATTTTTCATCTATGTAAAGTACATATATTATTTTTAGGAAGGAATAATACTAGCATTTTACACCCTCTTATCATAGCTGCAGTCTTCATGAGAGGCCACTATCACTGGGAAACAAAGCCCAGGGTCCCTGTTACAAGCATGGAGCACTGATTTCCCAGTTTTTCTTATGCTGCAATCTGAAACCTGCCCATTCCCAATGCATGTGATTCCTGGCAACACTGCCTGATCTCGGAGCCATCACTGTCTGTAAAAACATGCATTATAATATTTTCTTTCCTGTTTATTTTTCCCCCTAGAGAGCTTTTCAAGTGTAATGGGTGCAGAGCTGGATTTCCATCCTCAACTTTAATCACCTTTGCATCTTTAGGTCTCATTCATCAGGTTTCTCAGAGCAAAGACAAACCATGGGCTAAATGAGCTCCTCTAACTTTTGCTGGCACATCTGCCACTGCAGATTCCCCACAAGGTGTCCTGATGGCACACGTTAAAGAAACATTTTGTGAGATGCACCATGTCTCATCCCAGTACCCTTGATCCTAGAATTAAAACCAAATGGTCAGACACTAAACAAGCAAACAAAAAAAGATAATTTCTGACAAGTCTATGGGATGCATTGCTTTGTCTTTTAGTCAGTCCAGCTGGAAAGTGACTGCTGAGGGCTGTGGTGACCCAGGAGACAGCCTTGCTCCAGGAGTTTCCTGCTGACAAGTCCATTTGACAACGTTCTGTATGGAAAGGATGCACATATTACTTGCTTGCAAGAAGTCAGGACTTTTCTTGCCTGATCTGTAAACCAAACCAAATAGCTAAAATTTGTGATTTCACTGGGACACCTGGTCCTCTTAAGACCAGGAGTCCTGGTGTCTGGCCCCAGATCAAGTGTGTGCAGCTGGGAGATGAAGTGCATTCTGCAGTCTTGTACTGTTCAGCAATTCTGCATCAGAGTTGAAATGAGTCTTGAACCATTCTTCAGCTGGATCTGTGGCCACCAGGTTGCTGAGTTTCTGTGTGTTAGCATCTGAACTGCCATGTAAATTCTTGAGCTTCTAATTCAATTAGGCAAGCCTTGTTTGCTCTTAAAGATTTCTCATTCTGCTTAAACTTGTCCTCCTGGCCCATGAAGTGACTGTTTCCAGAAAATACATTGTAAATTTCTAATTTGCAGGTAGCGTGTTGTCCTGGCTTCATGTGCCCAGTGAAATTTGGAAGGGAAACACCAATAGCATTTGCAGTAAAATAAACCCAGTGAACTCCTAAATGGTAAAAATTTACTTCAGCAATCAAACTCTGCTTACTCGAACTCTTAAGACCCGGGGTGACAGTGTTCACTGCCTAACTAAAGCAACAAGTTTTCATTGTCAGTATTTCAGCACAATATTAAAATAACCCCTCTTCGGAGCACAGCAGTTCAGATCCACTTTCAGATAGTCTAAGAAAAGTCCTGCAGCTGAGCAGTAACATGATATGGATGCAGAGCACGTCTTTCAAAAAATGTGTGATGACTTAGGGTGCTAAGTTCCATTTTCAAATCTGTAAAAAGTCTCTCCCTATTTTAAGGCCTGGAAAGAGCAATCCCTCGTTCAAACACAGAAGGACGGACTAAAACTGTTCACCTTGCCTGCGAAGACCCAACCTGCTGGTGGACAGTGAAGAAGGGAGATTTCCAGGTGATAAATCTGCCTGTTATGGCAGGGCAGGTGTTGCAGACTCTGGAGAAGTTGCATAAAAATCTGTGAGCCCAAGCACAACCATGGAGGCCCATCTGATCATCTTTAGCTTAATGGGTTTGCTGGCCAGCATGGAGAGATTTGTAACACAGATACCAAGACTGTTATGAACGAAATATGAATCACAATCTGAAAGCAGCAGAAAAAAATTACAGAGCAAGGGTTGCAGGGCTGTATTGACACCTAAGGACCCCACCAAACTGTAGAACTGGTAACACTGAAGAGGGTGTTGTTGGCATCAAGGCTAGTTTGGCTAGGACCACAGAACAGATGGTTAATCAGCAGAAGACCTGAGCTCTGGTAGCAGGAGGATGACAAAAAGAGTTGTAGCACACAGTATTTGTTATTTCTCTTCCCATTACGTAACAGAGAGGCAGATTTGTTGTCACACTGATCCCTAAAATGAATAAACAGGACAACAGACAGCAACCTTGCCTAAGAGCCTTGGCAGCTGATGAGCTCTTGGAGGCTGAAGCAAGCAAACGTCTGACCCAAAACTATCCCCTCATTGCAGCTGCTGACTCCTAAAGCATGTACAAGACCTGCTCAAACACAGTTTGTCATCACCAGTCATGAGGAAGCCAAGATATTAACAGGGAAGCTCCATTTTGTCACACATACAGAGGTCCTGGTTAGGCTACTCAGACACACCTGGGCAGGAGAGTGTGTAAATTTAACAACTTGAGAGTCATCTCAAATAATTACCTTCCCAGTTCTCTACAGGGAAATCTCTCACTGAGATTTCACAGGCCAATTTCTTACAGGCAAGCACAAATCACTGAATAGCTTCCTGCTGTTTTCTTTTTGGAGGGAAGTGGGAAAAAGGATCTACTCCCACAGGAAACTCTGGAGGATTTCGGACTAGGTGGATGCTAGTTAGCTTGGAAAAAGGTCTTGGTTTACTGCTTATTCCTGCTGAACTCATTCTCTGGAGAGGGTATGTCAAGTACAGAGACAGTCAAATATGCCCATCTTTGTCTCCTGAGCTGGCCAGGTCTCCCTCTCCTGTGTCCCACAGAAATGGGAATAACTGTCAGAAAACAGGGTGGTGACTCCATGGCGAACCTGTGACTTCCCACCTGGTAATGTGCCCACCAGCCCACACTGCTTCTCTCATCACCTCCTCAGCTGTTCCCACTCCAAAGGACAGGCAGTCCAAGGGTAAAAGGCTGAGCTGAAGAAAACAGAAGTGACAGCCACCACCCCCACAGTGATCTGCCTAGTGTTATTTATTAGAAGAGATGAATAACAAGGGACAAGTTTAATTTGGTTTGTTTCATGCACAGTTTTCTCATTACTGCAGGAACAGTGACAGTGGAGGAACAAGGAGGCTAAATGCCACATTTAAGTAACATTTTGAGTAGGAAAGCAAAAAACCCCCTTGCTTTTATTGTTGTTGGTGATGAGATTCTGTCCAGTGGCCCAGCTGACCTCTGTGTGATTCCTGACCATAGAACTATTCAGATTAAATGATGTAATGACCACAGAAGGTTAAAGGCAATTTCTGTCATTTGCCAGATAATTGTGTCTTCCTTGTGTTGTGCACTTTTAGCTCAGTTGAGGACTTTCTCTCGCATGTCAATTCTTCATCCATCGGTCTGAATCCTGTCTCATATTTCAAAGGAGAACTCTGAAGCCTTTTGTGCAGTCATCTGGATTTTTTTCCTGGGTTTTTCAAGCAGGTTTTGGTTTGGTTTGGTTTTTTCCTGCATGGCAGGCAACACCTGAAGGTCTAAAGCTTGTAATTCATCATTCAAGCAGTTGAGATTTGTAGTTTAATTGCCATAGAAAGGATCACATTTTTGACATCTCCTCGTTTCCTCTTCTACCACCCTCTTCCCATTCCCACTGCACTCTGTTCATTCTACGAGACCTGCACAGTTCCTGAACAGAGCTGTTAAGGTTGAACCCTTTTGGCATCTTCTGTGCTTGAAGAAGGGATGCATTTATGACACAATGTTCTGAATTCTCCACAGAAGGATGACAGAATTACTTCCCTGATGATAGCCAGGACCTTGTTCATAAGGCGTCTTTCCAAGGCAAACAGAAGCTTTTTTTTGTTTGGTCAAAAATGCTCCAAACAGCTTAGCAGTCTCTTGATCCTTCAGAAGCTGCTGAGAACACCTTCAGCTCCCTGTGCATCCTTGGGGCTCTCTACTGGACTTCCTCCAATCTGTTGACTTCTCTCCTGTGCTAGGATGCCCTAAACTGACCACAGCACACCAGATGTGCCAGTGATGGGAAATAATCCCTTCCCTCCCCCTTCGACCTCCTGGCCCCCTTTGGGCTAATACAGCCCAGTCTGTGCTATCCTGCCTCACCACAACTACAAATTTGGCTTCAGCTCTCTGCACCATGATCCCCACCCTCTTCTCAAAGCAAAGCTGCTCCCCAATCAATCAGTGCCCAGCCTGGACTCTTGCCAGGAATAATGTATTCTCTAGGTCAAGGCTCTGCATTTCTTAATGCCAGGCTGCACAAGAATCCTGTCAATCCATTATCCCAGCTTCTCAGCAGCCAGCTGGATGCCAGCCCTACCCTCATTGTATCAACTTTTCCTACAATTTAGGTTTGTCAACTGCAGACTTGCAGGTTAGGGAAAATAAAATAAACTGGGGGTAGTGATGGATTCTTCCTCAAATGCCTGCCACATTCATGCAGGATGTTGTTTCCACTCTCCAAATTATTGTTCATTGTGATTTGGTTCTATGTGGTCATCAGACATAGTAAAATACAATAATAAAATACAATGTTAAAAAGGATTTGGTTTCTGCCAGCAAAGACCTCATTCTTTAGCCTCATCTTTTTACACTCATGTTTTTCTGTGTGTGATGTTAGATGTTTTCCTCATAATCCATGACTATACAATACGCTTCAATGGACTTGCATCTTGCCCTCAAGGCACAGCCCAAAGACATGAGGTGTGTAAATGCAGTTCTAATCTGGTTGATTACAGTGGCCATTCCACATTATCTTTAAAGACTGCAAGTCCTGTTTTCAGAAAGGAGCCTGCGTCACTGAGTCAAAATATCCTCTGCTTTCACTACATCGAGGAGACCTCAGTATTGGTGCCATTTTTTCCACTGTAGTCTGGGATCTGTTGGAGAGCTGGCTTCAAGTAACTAGAACATCAGTACCCTCTCTACAAAAATCCTGCAGGTTTGTGAATTTGTCTGGTTCAAGGCTGCCTCCTTCTTTGCCTTGAAATTATAATTTCTAGTAGTCACTCTGAACAGTAGCAAATCTGAGTCCAAAGCAAACCTTTTGTGTTTAAGGGTGCAGCCACCTTGTTATTTCTTCATCAGGAACTGCAGTCTAAGGTATTTGTTGTGATGGTTTTTAACATATGGAAGGTCAAGATCAGATTCCTAAAATATTCTGAAAACCAGCTATAGCTTTAACAGTGACTGTGGTTAAATATAAAGCCTAAGTAATTTGTGCTATTAAAAAGCCCAAGCCTTATTTTTATCAAGTGATGTTATGAGGGCATGTTCTAAATCAGCCAAAAGCTCTTGTAGTTACAAGAGCTTCACTTCTGCAATTTTTAAGAGCGCAGTTAAGCTGGTGCAGCTCCTTGTGCATGTTGTTAGTACAGTTTTCCTCCTCTGACACTGACCAGATCAGACAGACTCCAGAAGACTAAATATTTGAAGAAGACAGGCAAAGAAAATGCAAGAGCTGAATGACAATGTAGAGTTTATTTTTCCCCTGCAAAGATGAGTCTTATTTGGACAGGGTCACGTTGTGATGGGTGCACAGGACTAGGAAATAAACCCATACATTTCATGCATTCATGTAACACTTCTCCTGACATCCCTCTCCATGCTGTCCTGCACTTCTCCCTGTGCACGGGACCAGTTTAGGATTACGCTGCTGTTGCTGCTCTGCAGCTATTCCAAGCATCCTTTCAGCAGAATGTGTATTCCACGCAGGATTAGAGAATGGTTTGTCTGATGCCCACTGGACAGGCGGTGTGGAGCAGGGTCAAGGCAAGCATGCAGCAGAGCTCTGAAATGTCCTTTTTGATCAAGCAAGGAGTGAGCATATGTTGGCAGATGGAATGTGTGCTCAGCTTACTTTAGTGGAGTTTCAGCACTGACCTTTTGCTGCATTCCTCCAGCAGCAGTAAAATGGTTCTGCTTAAGTAAACTGACATAGACCACATGCAAACCCAGCTGTCTTCTCCAGCCCACCATTTCTCCTACTGTTACAAGAGGCCTGGATGCACGGGAATGTTGTAATTTAATGTGTAATAACCTCTCATGGAAATAATGTTGTGAAAATTAATGGTGCTCATGACACAATAATCTCCACCTCAAGGAGACAGTTTAAGGACTGACCACAGGAGTGCACGTTAATAGGTCCTGGGTTGCTGTACTTTAATATAAAGTCTTCCTGACACAAACAGGAAGTTAAAGGCTCTTTCTTACACCACTCCAGTTTGGCCCATCCTCACCTCTCTTTGAATGCTTTATGTTTTCGATCCTTCGTTTCTCTAAGTGTCTGGCAGGTCTGGCTGTGTATGACTCCACTATAAAAATTAAGATGGATTAGGCAGAAGTGGGTGATCCAGCAAGCCAGTTATTAATGATCACAATGCTTCTCTAAAGAGCTACTCGTGACAGCATCACAAGTAAAAAAGAAGAAAATACAAAGCAGACATGGCACCACCATATATTGTACACAGCCTGCCCTTCCAAATTCTTGATGCCTTTTTCATGGAATCAAAAAATCATTTAGGCTGGAAGTGACCTTTAAAGGCCACATAGCCCAACCCCCTTCCAATGAGCAGGGAGAACTTCAACAGATCAGATTGCTCAGAGACCTGCCCAGCCTGACCTTGAATATTTCCAGAGATGGGGCATCCTCCACCTCTCTGGGCAACCTGTGCCTCTCTGGGCAACCTCCGATCACCTTGGTGTTCCTCCTCTGCACTGGCTCCAGCAGCCCCATGTCCTTCCCGTGCTGGGCCCACAGAGCTGGGCCACTTCTCAAGTTTGTCCAGGTCCCTCTGGATGGCATCCTGTCCTTCAGGTGTGTCACTGCACCCTCAGCTTGGTGTCATCTGCAAACTTGCTGAGTGTGCAATCGATCCCACTGTCCATGTCATTGATGAAAACATCAAAAATGACTTGGTGCCATTACAGACCCCTGGGCGACACCACTTCTCAGCCATCAGGAGGTGCTGACTCACCTGCTGGGTCTCACACACAGGCAAAGGGGCTGATTGTCCTCATCCATAAATACCTACCTCCTGTAAAATAATCACGAGGAGAAGAAAAACTAGAAAATATTGTTGTCCTCTTGCAGCAAAAGATACCCCACTGTAAGCAAAAGTAAGATATAAATGTGGTGTGTGCCATTTTGCATGTAGCGACATCAGTTTGCATGACTTGCTCATAATTTATGGACTGCTTGAAAGAAAGAACCACTTCCAGTGGGCAGGGAGAAGTGCCCACAATGGCTAAAAACACATCCAAGATAACAACTGGTGGTCAGGCACCGGTTTCCAAACAACTACTCGACAGAAGCACTCACATCCTCTTGTGTAGCTGGTCAAGCTTGGGGCCAATCTCCTGCCAATGACCTGCTGCAATTTCCATCTTTGATTGGTGAGCGGGGAGAGAGATTCATTTCTCAAAAAGGGAGGTTTGGCTGGCCTGTGCTGGTAGGATTTCCGCTGTGGGAACAGGCACGGAGCTCTCTGATAACTTGGGTGCTGCACACACCAGGAGTAGCGGAAGGAAGCAGCCCCTGTTTGTGGGGTCAGGCTATTTCTGCTGGGATTTAAAACTGCTCTTTGGAACAGGGTTGAAACAGTCACTATAAATGACTTGCATGAGAGTACAGAGCATTTTGGAGGATTATAATTTATGCCAGGCAGGAGCTGTTATGGTTCAGTTTAAGGAGCTTAAAATAAGACTTTTGGGAGACAACCAAACCAGCTCTGGTAACTCCCCAGTTCAAGATACTCCTAAATTGATATGTACAGGGTCTGTTCCTGCCTGGGGGCCAAGGGCCTTGAACTCCTGTTGAAACCACTGGATCTCAAAGATGCTCTGATGATATTTGGCACTGTTAAGAGTGAGCCAATGCCCATTAGGAAAGAGCTGATAGTGCCTTGGAGCATACGATTCTCATTACCCTTCATCTAAACCTGAATTAATTGAACTTAAGGATTTCTTCCCCGAAGGCTTTGTCTTTCATGGAAGGTACCTCTCGAAGGAATGTAGAGTTTTTCTCCATGGGATCCTCCTTACTGCAGATTTAAAATCAACCAACTTATTAAGCCAGCTGGAGATGAAGCACATTTGTCTGGACCCAGATGGTCATCCACGTGCTTCCCAAAGATGGAACAGAGGGAGGGAGAAATCAATCCATTTCTGCTGACCAAACAGAAAGGCAGACATGACGCCCTGTCTTGCCATCTCCCAGGCAGCTTAAGAGTACTTTATACCACCAAGGCATAGCTGTATCCTCTTGTTATCTTGGAAATGACACAGTGGCTATCACTCCATTCTCAGAGAAATATTTGTACACCGTGAGACTGATTTCTAAGTTTTCCGAAACATTGCTTCTCTAAATCTTCCCTATTTTCCTTTGTTAGTTTTATCCCTGTTAGTTAAGTTGAAACTCTTACTGGAACAGGCAGTCCAAACCCGCCTCCTCTTTAGTCTTTGCATCCTTCAAATATTTACAGATGGTTTTCATATTCCCCTTCAGTTGCCATTTAGCCAGTGTTGCTCTGTGTGTATCTCTTCAAACTTAGCACCCTTGGAAGGGCACATAAGGCCAAATTCTGCTCTCAGTTACATCTCTGTAATTTTTGAGTAACTCAGCAAACTTGATTTTGACGCCAGACATTGAATTGACACAAGCAACACACAGAGCAGAAGGTGAATGCCAAAATAAAAAATCAGGATGACAATCAAAACTAGCATCACATCCTGCAGGCCAAAGACTGCACAAGGTTGGTGCCTTTTCTATCGTGGTATTTTTTGCTGCATTCTCAGTGACTGGAGTGAAGATTTAGAAGAAGTTGTGAACTGCAACAGCCATCAGGAAGATGCCAGTACCAACCATGGCTCCTCTGAGAAGTGAGATATAGCACATCACTGGGTGCTGGTCCATGCAGAGTGCTTGCATGATTTAATACTGATTTGAAGACGTTTTTCTACAACACATAAAATATTTGATACTAGATACTTCATATTACTGTGTGCGTTACAAATGTGACACAATAACCTTGTTTCGTTCAGTGACTTTTTTTTCCTATGGGTATTGATAATTACTCCAGTGGAGAACATTTCTCCAACTTTTCTCAGCCGTTCACAGGTCTGGTTGAAAATACTGCTCTATGTCCTGAAAGCAGAGAAACTCGCCAATGAGACCAGAACTGAGCATCACAAACAGAAGTCCAAAAACTAAAAACATATGTCGTGTGGAAAGTGTGCGCCCAGAGGAAGTTTTGCTCGCTCAAGCTGCCTCATCTTCCCCAAGCTGCACTAGGCAGAGCTTGCAACACTGACTTCATGTCCTAAGTTGATTCATTTCCATGGCTTTTCTCTTTTGGAGCCTTTATTACAAAGGGTGAACATTGTTTTTCTCTCTTTGCAGGTTATCCTGACAGCAGTGGGAAAGGAAAGAAAGAACTATGAACCACCATTCTTTACCCAGAACCTGGCCTAACCTCCAGTCTTCAAAAGAACTTACTTCTAAATGTTGGGGTAAGATTACACCTTAGTGTTTAAATGCTATTATATCATAAAATCAAGCTCTTCAACTTATGCAACCAGAAATAAAACTGTTTGTCCTTATACATAATCATAACATATTCTAATTCTGTGGTCCCATAGGACAACAGTCTCGTGGTTGCTACTGACTTCCACCCCATCCAGTATACAGTATGAAGTAATAAATTTATTTTTATGCAGCACTCATGGTCAGTCCTGAGATCTCCATGAGGCAAAGATACAAGAGGAGGGCAGGCATCTCTTTACACAGCTGACCTGGTGTGAATATCAGGGAATAGCTCTGTATTTTTGGGTAATAGCACTGGCAAAAAATAACAGTAAATGAGGCATGAAAGACTAATGCTCAAAATACTACACAAGCATAAATTAAACTTTCCTCTAATGAGGGGAAAATTAGGTACAGATGCAATAAACTGATCAACTTTTAAGCTCACAGAAATACCAGAACTGGGTTAGAACGTGCAAGCTCAATCCTTTCAGATGGAAGTGGATGTTCTTTAAAGCCCCTTCCAACCCAAACCATTCCATGATAGTTTCCTCCCTTACACTATATCCCCTCTCCACAATCACCTTCTGTGGCTTCATTCACCTCTCATACAACAGGAAAAGTTATAAAACAACTCTTTCATCATTAAGATTTTGCTGTCCAGAGTGAACTACTGCAGAAGAAAGGACCTCAAGTCCCACCTGTCTGGGCAGTGCCACCTTCTAACATTGACATTTCTGGCATTGCAGCAGGGTAGAGGCACCTGGCCAGGACAAGTTCTGTATATGTGTTTAACTGCCTGCATTCTTCTCCTCCTGTTTGTGACCAGTTCCCACAGAAGCAAACAGACACAGGTTGCAGAGCCGGTGACAAGAGGTGAAGGGCACTAAGTTATATCCTTGACAAATTCAGACTCTTGACATTTTTTATTCCCTTGAAATAACCTCAGTTCAGACTCTGTAAAGGGCACCTGCAGCTTACAGTGGTCACCATGAGGAAGTTTAAAAAGCTAAACAATGGCATTTGATCCTCACCTCTCCCAGTGGCAGGAATTTTTTATTCAATTCAAGCTACGCATATAATTTTACACGACATTTTCAAGGCATTAAATACTGTCACCCTTCCAAGGAATCTGCACTGCATATACAAATAGCAAGCCTCATGCCTATTAAGTCATTTTCCTCTTAATCTTGAATAGCTTTTCATGACTGAAACAGAATTTCTAAGGTGGCTTTACACCATAAACTGCAGCCTGTACTCTACAGCTGCCAGGCGCAGACCAAACAGAAAGTACAGTTTAGGTCAGCCCATCTCTATATTCTGCTGCTCTCCAAAGACTGCTAAAAATCTGCTGTTAGCACCACTTCCCTGAGAACAGATAAGAAAAATGGTAATATTAAATACTCTGTCATGGCTCCTCCAGACAAAGATTCCCTTTGGTAGGCTTAGTCAGCATTTACAAGGGCCACACTTCAGCAAGCAGAATTAATAGCTTTCCCATACCATTCCTTCCACTTCAATTTGCCAAAAACTCATCACTAGAGCTTGTTTGTTCATTTTAGTATCAGAGACCAACTGGTTCTTCTGATGACAAGTTTAAATGCAATTTGCTGAGGATTGAAAACAAACATTTCAAAAAATAAAAGGCAAAAAGCTGAGTTATTTTCCTAGAAATTAATGGCAATTTCACCCAAGTGCTACTAAATTAAATGGAGTCTTCATGCTTTGGCAAAAATACCAGGAATAATTTTTAGTACCAAAGTGTCTCGAAGTATAAGCAAGCTTTTGCTCAAGAATTGCTGGTGTTCCTTGTTGGTAGATTTACTGACTGAAGGAAAATATAAAACTACTATAAGTAGGTAACACATCTTTTTCACACACAGATAAACCTCACAACTTCTAAAAAGGAATAGTTCTGCCACCACACCTTTCCCAGACAGAATAGTGTTAGAGCATTTGCTTTTCTGGGACCAGAGTTTGATTTCAGTTTAAGGCCAGCAATGTAAAATGAGCTGTAACAGGATTAATCCAGCTCCTTCTAGAGGAATTTACATCCTTCTTTTCTAGAACACCAAATTAGGTCACGTTACTTGCATGATTCTTCTTTAGAAGCTGCTGGCAGAGGAAAAGAAAGTATTTGACAGTTCAGCAAGAGATGTTTGCTGGGTCACTTACATGGCTTCCTGCAGCATGCAAGACTTGACAAAAATACTAAGCTGAGTCTGTTAATTACACAGTGACGTTATAATCATCATGAAGTGGTGGATATTCCTTTGGTTCTCTGCGAGAATTTTAAATCATGCAGCTTCCCCAAAACAGAGCTTTTCAATCTTTACATTTATTAACCTAAATAACATTTAAAAAAATCACTATGAAGACAGAAAATAATTTGGGTTTTAATTGGCTTCCAGTTTCCAGTACAGAATTTCAGCAGTACACAGGAAGAGGTTTCTGACTCAAAGCCAGGACTGTCAGGATCCCCATGATAGCAGAACTGTGCATTTGGAAATCCCACCACTTGGAACTCTCACCCCCACAGCTGCCCTGCTGTGAGCCCAGTGGTTCTGGCAATCCCAAGAATCCCAGTTCCAGACAGGACTTTCCCTGTGGCCATGGAAGGGCTGCTTCCAGGTCCTGAGTCCACAGGTGAGTTCCAGGATTGCCCATGATGGGGGAAAAGCAGTTCCCAGTGTACCCCTTATCCCCTACCACTGGGATGCAGGAGTGATTTGGTTGGGGTTTTTTTTGACTGGATTCAAGTTCGTCCCAAGAAATTTCATAGCTGCATCTTGAGCTGTCTTCCTGGCATTTCTGATTAGTCATAAAATGTTAGTAATATATAAGCAGCAAATTTTATCCATTTAACAGGGTTCAGAACACTATAGTGTTCCTACAAAGTTGTTCATATGATAAACTTGTCAGTGTGAAGTCTGGCAATAAAGCAAAAAGCAAACATAGTAAAAAAAAAAAGGAAGAAACAATACTTTAAAAATTCTCGTTATTGTCCCAAGTGTGTATTAATCAGATTTTTTTAAAAACGCTTCCACGATCTACAAAATGCAACAGGGTAAATGTTTGATTCAAGTCTTTCATTTTGTAGCAGTAAAAATCACTGTGGTCACTATGGCAAATTCCCTTGGTTATTCTAAGGAAACACCTGACATGCTCCATATTATTTTAAAAGTCACTGAGAAAATTCAGAAAATGTTTGTAGAAGTCAGAAGACCACATTCCTAGCATAAGCTCTTATTGCTACTACCTATGTATGAGAATTACCTAGATATTTTTCTAGATTTCATACGAGTTATATTGAATGTCTTTCAGATAAAGGTGAAGAATTTATCATCAATCCTGTGCTGAAACAAAGCAAGAGGCAAAAATCAGCAGCTACCAGCAAAGTACAGACAACATTTATTACAACACGATTCTTGAAATTGCAACAAATGCCACTTTGGGGTCATCAGCCCACAGGAAAGAGACATCCTAGTCCAGAATCTCCTTCATCTCATCCTCTGACACCAGGATACAGGTTAGTGCCCCACAGAAATCAGTGCTTGGAGGTCAGAGTCAGTGTGGAGGATACTCTGAAGATCTGTGGCAGCATGTTACTCAGCTGGTAAAACATTTCCTCAGAAATTGTCTGAAAAAAAAAAACCCAATACACAGGTAAGCTTTGGCTTTTTGTAGTTTGGAAGAATTAAGTCTCTCTCAACTTTGCTTCTTGGTATTTAAGAGAATTGCTGCTGTTCAAAAGACAACTAAAATAATTTTTGAACTGTGTGTTATAATTCTACTGAATTCAGTTAAAAGATTGACCTAAAAATACTGGCTGTATATTTATGTGACATATCCAATTTCAGTAGATTTTTTTGTTCCGGATTATTTCTGCCAAACGTAAGCAGGACAGTGCTGCTTGTTATCTACTCCTGCTCTCTGCATTTCAGGACTAGAGTCAACTTTTATTAGCCACAATTTATTTGTGGCTTCCTCCTTGCTCAGCAGCTTTCTACTTTGTCAAGAAATACATGTTACTCCTTTCCTAACATAACTCTACTTTTACTGCTTTTTAGAACAAACCTTGTGCTGGCCATCTTTGGCTATCTTCCTGTTTCTGAAGATCAGCTAGAACTCCAAATTAAATAATTTCAGAGTCTAAATTAGAACTAACTTCAAATACCTGGAGTAATTAATGTTTCTGTGGAAGCGTGACAAACTTTCTGCATTGCAGCTTTCCATGTTGTCAGACAATATGACCAATAAAGAACTCAAGTTATGTAACGCAAGGTTAGCCCATCAGAGTTATTAACAGCAAAAAAGTCTCTTTTTTAAAGGTGATGCATTCACATTTGTAAAGGTGAACTTCTCAGTTTGAAATTTGAGCATCCTCTCAGAAAATACTACTGGGTATTCAAAAATATAAACCCAACCTTACTTCTCTTTTATAGGCAAGGAAACAAAACCGGATTGATTAATTTAAACTCACTCAAAAGGGGCAGGCAATAGCAAAAAAATCAAAACTAGATCTGCTGACATGCGACTTTTTACCAGCCATCTCCTAGGTTGAATATGACTTTGGTTTCACCTACCTGTGGTACCAGGAATTGTACAGTCCGAGAAATTCCTCCATCCCACGAGGCCATTTCCATCATGAAACCTAAAAAACAGCACTGACTGGTTGGATCTGTCTGGATCACCTGTGCAATACTCCCCAGCAGTTAGAGCATGAGCAGGCAGTGAGGGAGTTTTCACACACAAGCAGGGTTTCAACTGCCTTAATTAGGAATGTTCCCAACTGCCTTTAAATCAGACTTGGGCAATGTGAATGAAATGCAGAAATATCTAATGAGGAGTTCTGCAGAATACCTACACTGAGGACAGAATAATCAGTCCTACTGTGCAGCACAGTGATACACAGCAGAAGTGAGGGTTTCTCCAAACTGTGTGTCAGGAGTTCTTTCCATGGCTTCCTTTCACTGAGAAACAGGGGTGACCTCACTGTGGCCTCCCAGTGCCTGAAGGGAGCCCACAGGAAAGATGGAGAGAGGCTCTTGACAAAGGTCTGGAGTGACAGGACATGGGGGAATGGCTTCATACTGACAGAGAGGACGTTTAGATGGGATATGAGGAAGAAATTGTTCCCTGTGAGGGTGGGGAGGCCCTGGCACAGGTTGCCCAGAGCAGCTGTGGCTGCCCCATCCCTGAAAATGTACAAAGCCAGATTGGATGGGGCTCTGAGCAACCTGGGATAGCAGAAGGTGTCCCTGCCCATGGCAGAGGGGTGGAATCTTTAAGCTGCCTTTCAACCCAAACCACTCTATGATTCTCTGATGATTCTATAGGGGGAAAGCTCAGCACTCATTTATTACTCAAGTGATGAACCACCAAAGTCCACAGGAATCCTCTCGTGGCAAATAAGGACACTCAGAAAAATACTTGTTTAATAGAAGTGGATGATATAGATGACATCCACTGTGAACTACTAAAGGTCAATTACTATAAGAAGAGATTCCTCAAGCAGGTGGTTGAAAGAAAGTGACTGGTTCAACTATTTAAGTGCAGCACACAAAAATGCAGAAAGTAAAAACACCACTTAGAAAGACAGAAAACCATGCTGAGTCATGAGAACTATTTTTTCCTAATATCCAACCTAAACCTGCTGTCAGTGTGAAGCCATTCTTGTCCTGTCACTCCAGGCTCTTGTCAAGAGTCTCTCTCCATCTTTCCTGTGGGCTCCCTTCAGGCACTGCAAGGCCACAATGAGGTCACCCCAAAGCCTTCTCTTCTCCAGACTGAAAAATCCCAATTCCCTCAGCCTTTCCTCACAGCAGAGCTGCTCCAGCCCTTTAATGAGTTTATGTTCCTGCTCTGGACTGGCTCCCCAGATCCCACTGGAGCTCCGCTCCCGTACCTTTGACGCATTTGAACACGAGCTCTGCCCTCTTCAGGCACCATGGAATGGTCATCTCCTAAAATTAAGAAATAAAAAGCCTCAATGCCCCACAGATCTAAGCAGCAAGAATAGCAGGGAAATTATTGAAAGCAATACATTTTTACCCATTTTTACATAATTTTCAAGCAGCATTTGGGACCTAGTTTTCAGAACATTCTAGGCAGGTGTACACACCTTATAGATGACCATAAAAGCACCACCACTCCTTATTGCTTGCTAGGAGAGCCAGTGTCAAAACAATATTATACATTTTTAAGCTGAGATGTTGAATAAAAATGCTGTCAAACCCACTGGAAACTGGGCTGTTCAATTCCCCTGTGGAGCTCCAGAAAAAGTCTACTATTGAACTGATAATTGTCAGCTTCATGCTTCAGCAAATCAAAGGCAGGCTCCTGACCGCATCTTAACAGCACAATGATGACTCGTATCTGTTCTTGATCTTGTTTAAGATTTCTTGGCATACCCACAACCTTCAGTAAAACCTTCTCTCGAATACTGGAACTGGAAGAAGCCCTTCTTCCTTAAGATGCATTTATGGTAAGAGTGAGAACAAATAAAATTCATCTTCATCTGATGAAGGAGTTTCAGATATCAACAGCCAGCAAATCCTTACCTGAAGTCAAATAGCAAAACATGACATGAAAACCACATGGTTGAAGATATGGCTACAAGCGCTGGGCTAAATAATTTAAGTTTAAAGTTCATGAAATGTTTTTTGGCTGTATGCCACAAAGCCAATTACACCATGATGATGTAATTCTGTCAGAGACAGAATGACTCACTGCAAACACTTCTCAGTGCAAACACTTCTCAGAAAGAAGAAAACAGTATTTTTGTTTCTGCTGTACTCTTCAACATGAAGATGAGCATTTTCTACTCTGAATACAGGGATATAGACATAGAAACCGATTTATCATTCTGAGTACCTTTTCAAACTTAAGCTTCACATAGTTTTCTATTCACTAAAGCCAATCTCTATTTTGCAATGTCAAACACACAGTGCAATCTATTCTTATCAGAAAGCTTAATTTCAGGATTAAAGAAAGTTATTTGAGAGGCAAGGTGATCTAAGAATGCCCAGTGATAACACAACTGATAACCTGAACGTGTGGCTTCATTAAACAACTACTCAAAGCCAAAGTTCTTCCTTAGGTGGGAGAATCTCCTGCCATCCCCCCAAAATACACTGTATGTTAAAAGCAGGGTAAGTTTGAAGTATCTTTTCATAAAGCTTTCTTTATGTAAATCTCTGCAACCCTATGTGCTGCTTTTAGGGTGTACACCACATTAATCAGACAGAACAGTGCTGGGCAAGCTAGGGTTTGTATTTTATTTTTGCTGTGGTTACTTTTTGACTTTTTTAATTTTTAAGCATTCTGGAAGTAACATTTGGTGTTAATTATAACTCATCTGCCCATGTGTGCTGTCACAAGTAAGGTTTATTGCTGCTTTTGAGCCATGCTTTGACTTAGTAAAAAACAAGTGACTAAGAAGAAAAGTTCTCTCTCAGGAGCACCTTGAGCAATCAGTGATGGGAACTGAGCCTAACAAGGACTGATCAACACAGCAGGATATGACACCATTCCTTGGATTATTTTAGAGGAACAGAGAGGTTAAATTTTGTGGGCACTCAGGGAAATAACAGAATGTTGCTCCATGCAAGCCACAAGAACTGAAAATGACATAGTAGTGATTTCATTCTAATCCATCTTCACAAATGTAAGTTCTCCTGAATTCACCACGTTACCAGGAGTTTTCTCTGGCGTGGCAATGATGGAGGATCAGCTAACTACCACTTCAAAATACACAGAAGGACATAAGAAAGCAGAAAAGTAAATAGCAAACCTCCTAGAGGGAGTTTTGGATAATAGCATTCAAGAAAGTTAAAAAAACAACCCAGCTGGAACTTTGGGTGTTTTTCACTAGCAGAGACTTTTTAGGATGCAATCATTTTGTCAAATTAAGATTTCTTCTACTCATTTAGAAAAAAAAAAGGGGGAGGGGGGAAGACCGGCTTCACTGATTAGAAAGATATACTGCAACCCTTTTGATTTTATTTTAATTTAATTTGTGACAGGCTCACTACATGGGGCTGCTTAGGGCTCGGGCCTTTTCAGAACCATGGCATAATCAGATACTTAAAACAGTAAAGTCCACATACATCATGTGGGAAAAATATTTCAAACCAAATTTCAATGGGTAATTTCAGTAAGAATTAGCAAGGTGTTTAACTCACAGTGCAAATCCTAAACACTGGATGAGCAGATATAAATTTAAAGGCAGGAAACTCAGATGGGAAACATTTGAGGTCAATATACCCATCAGTAACCTCTCTATGGATATAAACTGTGTTCATAAATATTTGTTACACAGCTTACACTTCTTTCATTTCTACTTTTTTAAAAACTAATTTTGTCTTAATTTATGATAATAGAGACAACTGGACTCAGATCACTGAAGAGTCACACTTTTGTCACTGTTGCTGTGTTGACAACAGCAATGTTCAAACTACCAAGGGAGGGTGCCAGCTCTGGCATTTTTAGCAATGCCTTGCTGTTAGAGCAATTTCATTCCCCAGTTTATAGCAGATTCCAGTGATCAGACAGTAACACCTCACTTGTCCTGAAATCAAACTTACCTGCTTTTGCCTTTCCCAGGTATCAAACCCAGTTTCTTTCCTTCATTTAACTTAATGATCAGACCAGAGAGATCTGTCTTGGTTGTTCTTGCCATAAGAAAAACAAAGAAAACCGGAATTCTTGATGTTTTTTCATAGAAATAATAATGAAATGTAATGGCTTCATTGAGATCAATACAGTCAAACTGACAGAGAGTAGATTTAGATTTCTTCATGTGAGGAAGAAATTCTTCCCTGTGAGGGTGGTGAGGCCCTGGCACAGGGTGCCCAGAGAACCTGTGGCTGCTCCATACTTGGAAATATTCCAGGAAAGGTTGGATGGGGCTTGGAGCAACCTGGGATAGTTGAAAGTGTCCCTGCCCATGGCAGGGGGTGGGACAGGATGAGCGTTAAGGTCCCTTCCAACCCAAAGCAGTCTGTGATACTGTGATTACTTTTGTGAGGTTATAAACACCACTTGTCCATCTGCATTAGGAGAAAACCTTTGGGAAAAGCACAGAGAACACTGCTAATGAATGCCTGTCCCAGGGAAACATGGAAACATCTCTGCAGCTGGGCTCCTGGTTAACCACCTCACAAAAATGTTCTTCTGTAGGTGGTAAATGCAGAGTCAGAACTGTGGCTGCCAAAGGCACTGAGTTCAGGGTAACTTTCAGAAATCTGTCATTATTCACTCTTCCCTCAACAAGGAGTTACAGACTTGTGTGTTTCACATCAGGTCAGCCAGCTGCCAAGCACTGTAATAAGCAAGATGCTAATGCAAGTCATACAAAGCAGTTGTGCCTAAACACACACCATCCATCTCACCTTCTGCAAAGACTGACAGCTCAATACAAAAGGAAAATTGTTTTACCAGGACTTTTTAAGAATCCAGCACTAGACAAAAAGATAATTCTTCAGTTTCACACATCTCAAGGCATGTTGAATGCTTGGTCGTGTGCGTTATTTGTAGTTTAAAATACAGATATGCAAACAGAAGCTAAAACTAACCAAGTTTAAAGGAAACAAAAACCAGAAGAAGAATATAATCAGGTGGCACCTTGATTAAGAAAAGGGTCAATATATCTAATAAATTTCTGAAACACAGCAACGGGGTGCCATGAGTGACCCGGGCTGCTGTCCTGCATGTTGATTACTTGCATTTGTGCCCCCAAAAAAGGTCTCAGTACAAGAGATGAAAAATTTCAGAAATAATCTCATCTGTTCCTAAAAGTCTAGTTTTATGTATGGAAATACATCCTTTAGAAGCTTCATTATTAGGTGTTTTTACCTTTTTCATTGCTTACTTTTAATGATAACAGATCCTGATCCTGCAAAAAAGGGTCACTTCTACTCTGTGTTCCAGTCAAATTCTGTTATAAAACCAGTCACTGTTAAAGGTAATCCACTGGTAAACATTTACCTTGCTGTGAGTCAGCCACTTTTCACGAAGGAAAGGCAATATTGAATTTACAAGTGAAAGATCAAAGGTTTATTAAAAAAAACCCTCTCCAACAGACTGTAATTATTACTGACATCCTTTCATGGATGACAGAATTATCTTCTTTTTCTCATTTCTTTAGGTTTACAGACTTTCCAGCTCTTCAGGATATGAGGCATATGGCTGTACTCCCTGCCCATCGCTTCCTTCCCTGCCTTCCCACCCCTTTTCTTCTCTGTGAGCCAGCTGTGACAGAGAAAAGAGGCTGCCAATAGTTTTAAATTGCTGTGCACTGAGAAATGTTACAGCTGATTGAGAGACAAGCCCAACATCAGAGTCCCACTACAGAAGAAAATACAAAAGTCAGCACAGTAAGTAAGAACAAAATGAGCATTAGCAATATGCTGTCTCTTTCCCAGCCAGTATTTGAGGGGACTTCAGAGAGGAAACAGGGACAAAAATTAGGCAGTGAAGGAGGAGATAGTTCAAAGTGAAGGTGAAATTTGGTTGCTCCTATGTAGGGCTGAGGTGGTAGAACATTTACAGA
Source organism: Nicator chloris (assembly GCA_013400495.1). Taxonomy (NCBI): domain Eukaryota; kingdom Metazoa; phylum Chordata; class Aves; order Passeriformes; family Pycnonotidae; genus Nicator; species Nicator chloris. The sequence continues at coordinate 104,665 of WAAE01018547.1, read as the reverse complement.
AGTTAAAGGTGGGGTTAAGATTTACAGAACTCTAAGCCAAGCTTTGCCAGTTCTGCTGCTCCTAAAAGTTAGTTTTAATGTTTTACAGTTAACAATAATTAAAAGTGGTATCACTACTGCATCAGCAACTCTGAAGACAGAATTTCTAAGCAAGAGCTTCCAGTCATGTAGTCCCATCTTTTATTAATACTTGTACAACTGCAGTGAGCTGGATCCAGGGAGTGAATTGTCCAAAAGGAGGAGTGAGAATAAAATCTTTGAGTGATTCAACTGGCTGAGATGTTTTTAATTGGTCCAGCTCCTTAGTTTGGGTCACCATGAAGATGCAAGTGCCATGTAGTGTGGCAGAAGCCTGTGAGTGAGAAAAACCATCCCACTTGGCCTAAAAATCAGCATGAAACACACCGTTTGCAAAAATCTCAGGATATAAAACCAGCCCAAATGTTTCCATTTACTTACTTCTGACATTTCATGCACCAGCAGGAGGGGAATGCTGATGGTGGTGATGTCGTGTGTGCAGCAGACCTTGAGGATGTTCCTGAGCCCCATGATGGCCGGGTCCCGAGCGGTCACGTTCACAGACCTGATGTTGTCATCCACACACAGGTGAAAGGCAATGTGGATTTCTGAGAGGTTGGAGTGCCGTGTGATGTAGAACTCTCCTGCACAATAAGGCAAACCAGGAAGGCAAGAAATCATGGTAGTGATCTGTACTGAAATCCAATTGTTTGGCAGTGTAAGAAAGATAAGAGGCAAATACAAATATACAGCAGAGATGAGGACATACACAGGACATCTAAAATCTCTTGGACTGTCACTGTTATACATCCATCCTACACTCTCTCCACTGCTTTGACGGGTTCCACTGGCATCATGGCCACATGGTGTAATAAACCATAACAGTGCCAGTACAGGATATGATCTCTATATAGCACAAAACAGAAAAACAAACCCAGAGGAGGTGCAATACTCAAAATACACAACGCAAGCACGGAATTGCAGACAGATGTGGGAGGCGGAAAGGCCAAAAAAGGATGGGTCCAAATAAAGGATGCACAGAGCCTGTGGAAAAAGATACTGGGTTATGTAACAACTGAGATATGGCACTGGAACACAAAGGGATCAGTGACCATTAGAATTTAAAATAATTCAGAGTAGTGGAAAGATGAGTTACAGAGTTGTTTGAAAAACATAACCAAGACATCTCCTTGGGGGTATTTTTAGACTTGGTATTAATTTCTCAAAGGTGACAGGCAGTGAAATCCAGGTCTCTCCATTGTTCCTTTGCACTGGAGATCTAAAGTCTAGAATACAGTCACAGGAAAAGCAGGTGTTCAATGCCCCACTGTTTTAGTCAACAAATAAACATCTTCCTTCAAACCTATTCCCACTGGCCACTGAAGTTAAGATCCTTTCTTTGAACTGGAACAGCTGCAGGATGGGTCTGTACTCCTTCTGGATGACTGCTAAGGAGGCAGGAATCCCCAGCAGTGACCATCTACAAGCAGTAACAGACAGGCCACTGCTGCAAGACACACCTGGATTTATGTGGTCCAAGTTGATTTATAATCCACTCCCACTAACAATATTTAAGGCAGTCATGAAATCAGTTCTAATAAGCCCTCACTGAACCATGGGTTGTATGGACTTAATTCCTCCCCTGTCCAACTGCATATTCATCTTCAAATTCCACCACAGCTTTCCTTACTAAACATCACAATATACACATAAGATACTTTCCCTGAGGGAGGGATTTCTCAAAGTTAAAAAATCCACTCAAAAATGCTTTTCTGTACCACAACAGTGATATACATATAGCCATTTTCAAAAAGAAAATTAGCTGCTAGTATTGAAGGTTAACCTTTTCCCCAAGATGCTCAGAGATCTTTTCTTTTCACCCTCAAATTCCAAAAGGAAATTTTAGGCAAAGAGAAGTGATTTGCCCCATGCCATGTGATGCAGTGGTGAAGCTGGGAATAGAAACCAGATGTCCTGACACCCAGTTCTCTGCCTCAGCCACAGGAACATCCTTCTCCTCTGATTGAGGTCAGCTTGGGTTTAGTTTATAATTTATGTTCTGACTTTAGAGCTAAAAATGTGGATGTATGAAATACAATTTGCTTCAGGAAGAGGGGGTCAATGCCACACAACTCACCTGGCAAAATGTTCGACTGGTTCCGTTCAATATTCTTTAATTTATCTTCATTCCCATTGATTTTGTTTTCTGTGTATAAACACACGGAACAAATATTAATCATATCCTCTACTAATTACACAATTACACTTGGGCATGAAAAGGTTAATGTACTGATATCTGGCTTGAATTTTGACCATGAAGTTACTATAAAGTCCCCAAAATGCATGGGGGATGGGTAAAAGTGGTTTTGCTCTCTTCAACACACCCCAAACTGAATCCTACCTCAAATCACTGCCCTTCCTACCTACCATCCTAAGGTATTTCTTCATTTGGACAAAAGCAAACACAATATTCTCGGACCTAAAATGAAACTTTGGAAATTGCCCCCACAACCACATAATACCTTGCTATTACTCTTTCAATAATGTAATAAATTAAAACAAATCTGTTCCTAAGAGATTTACATATATCAGCAGCATAAAACCAGCTTTCATAATTTCCCTTGAGATGTAGCAATATGCAGGTTCTCAAGGGAACTTGTTTTTCTGTGTACTCATATTTGTTCATGTTCCTGATGCATTTAAATCACATAAGTAGCTCTGCAGGGAAAACAAAGTTTCATGATGTACAATTGTACTGCCTAAACACCCTGTGGTCAGAGCATTTACCAGCCATTTGCAAACACAACTGTAAGGAAAACCATTCCCAAAGCTTTGGTCAGCAGTAAAAAGCTAAATACACATTTAGGCAATTTGTTATTTGGTTTTCAGCATTCACTTTAAAGGAAGGGGGAAAAGTAATAAACTCCTTTTCTGCTACTTTTAAAGATTTAAATGTAAATGGCAATAAAAAGGTAAAGACAGATGGTTTATGCTGCTACAGGCAGTTTAGGAAAGCAGAATGGCCTGATGTACTTCCCATGCTGTTAAAATGAGACTTTTATATTTTGATTCATTTTAAAGAAGCAGCAAAGACATCACCTGAACATCACACTCTCTCTGTGAATTTCACACAGAATTTCCTGATGAACCCAAACATTCCATTTTTCAGATGAAATAACTGCAGAAGACTGGCATCAACTCTGCCCTGCCCACAAACATCCAGCTGACCACTGTTCTATTTCAAGGAGGGTAATTTTGGTTGTCACTGACCGTGGTGTCTTTTTGTCTTGCTGCTACGCTGTGCTCTGGCCTTAAGTACAACCTTCTGGACAATTTCAAGTTGTTCTTGGATTCCAGGAAAATGGAAATCCGTGCATTCTTGGCAAACGGTTGCGAAATCTAGGAAAAAAATAAGATTGAAATGCACATCCTGAGGTTGTGCTCAGTAACATTATGTAATTCTACTCTACTGATCAAGTAAATCCAGCTATAAAGGCAAACCCTCCAAAAGCAGATAAAGCCCTACTGGACTCCTCTTAAAATTATATTTGGATTATATTTGAGGATTATATTTGACAATTTGTGACATGGTCCCATACTTTCCCCTCTACTGTGGCTGCAGGATCTAGTTTGTGGCTAGAAGAAGCAATTTTGTGTTTAATGACATTATTTAAATGCCTTCTCTCATTACCTAAAATTTAGCATAAAACCAGATCTTCTCCTTTTGTTATTCATTTAAATATTTAAACAGTTAAAAAAGTACCTGCAAAATAAGTACAAGTACAAAATAACACTGTTACTATTAAACAACTTGGAAAACATGAACACCACAAATGCAACTGCAGTCTTTCTTGGTACACTTCCCTCTGCTTCCTGCTTACAAGCCTGATTCCAACTGTTTCCTGGAAATATCAACCACCTCAGTACATTTTTTTATGGCATGCAAGAATAATGACAAGCAAGTCAAGAAAAGACATTCCAAGTGTGAGTATTTTGGTATTAAACTTCAAGATGGACATGGGAAAGTCAAACAGGAATAAACAGAAGTTTCATTGGTTAACCTTGACAGAAAACACCATTTTAAGTGCCCACTTACTCAAAAGACATGCACTTAAAATGGCCATTAATCAAACTTTCCAGGAGCTAGGAAGTCATATTCCTATTGATCATTTTTAATGGAATTCACAGTATCAAAAGCATAGGGTATTTTTATATATTTACCTATCACTTTTAAAATCTGGGCATATTTCTTTTTCATTTTTGCAAATAGGTTCAGTGTGATAATCTGGTATTAAAGAGTTAGAAACTCCTACAATAAATTTGTCTAAATCAATATTGAAGGGTCCTCTTCAATACTGTTTGTTACTCAGACACAAAACGAAGGGAAGAGATGAGAGATAACAGCACAACTCTATCCCCCATCCTCATCCATACCTCTTTTTGCATTTGTTACCCTTTGCAATACCACATCCAAAACGAGTGCCTCCACTGAATTTTAATTTTACAAAGAATATTTTTCTGTGAGAGAAGACAGCAAAATTTTATTCTAATTTATTATTTTATTCGTTTTCCCTGACATGATACCTGCCAGGGAAAGAAGACTCACCTCTTTTGATGCCACTGTACGAGCTGATCCTGTTATCCACCAGTAACACCAGGCCACAGAGGGAAGTTGAGTAGAGGGACATTGCAGTCTGAAGCCTGTGCAGCTTCACCCCACTGCGGTGATTGCGCTTGTGTTTGCAGAAATCCAACATATCAGCTCTCAGCAGCCTCAGGTTGTGCATGGTCTTCAGCTGAGCTCCTGCACAGAGCACGTGGCTTAATCCCAGTGGAAGACTAAACTCAGGACTGGGATTGAAATGCCAGGGCACAAAGTGCTTCCCTAAAGATCTGTAAGGGAGCTGCAACCAGTAACACCCAGAGGAAGTTCTTAGCCACACATTCAGTTTTACAGACACATCAGCAGTTTGCAAAGTAGCAATAAAAACGCAATGTTTTGACAAAGTGAGGCTTGTCCATGCCTGAAATGAGCCTTGTTCCCATTGCAGAATCACAGAATTATTAAGGTTGGAAAACACTTCCAAAACCAAGTCCAACCTGTGCCCAATCCCCACCTTGTCACCAGTCCAGAGCACTGAGTGCCACATCCAGGCATTCTGTGGACACCTCCAGGGATGGGGACTCCAAACCTCCCTGGGCAGCCCCTTCCAACCCGTTCTGTTAAGAAATTCTTCCTAAGGAATATTGCAGGGCTAGGGATGAAATACTGATGTGTGGTGTTGTATCCTTCCCCACCCTCCCCAGAACTACTCCACAAGCTCAGGAACTCCCGCCAGGCCTTAGCATTTGTGCAATGAGCTGGGTGCTGAGGCATCCCTTGGCCACCCCAGGAACTGCTGCACGGCTGAAGTGGGAGCTGCATGGAGGGGAAGGGCTCATCAGTCAGGCCCTGATAGCCTGGAAACATCCCCTACCTGACCCATGGCCCGAGGGGAACAGCACCATTGCTACTGGAGTTTTGGAAACTCCAGCAATTCAGCCTGAGGATGAACATTTTCCAAATGACTCAAGGCAATCATCTTATGACCCTATGGGCAGTGGTCCTAAGGGATGTCCTTGGAGCTTTCCTGCACCACAGCAGGCTGCAAAAGCATCTCCCTGACAGAGATGCCTCTCAGAGTTTGCAAACTCCCAAGTTTGTGATACGGGGAGGATTGTTGCTGCCCATCTCTGCCTAAATCATTTTAGATTTGGTTATAATCCTATTTTCCTCCCTGTGTTTTATCTATATAGTAAGAGAGCAAACCTTGCCTTCGAACATTTCCACTCTTTTGCAAATTTGTATCAAACCTGCTTTGGCTGATGCCTTTGCTGGTGATTTTTTTAAGTGACCTAAACCACTCCTGCACAATACAACACGGTCAAAACAGCACAAGAAATCAACTGCACAAACAAAAATACAAATTGCAAGTATCTATTCTGCTGTCAGCTGATTGTGGGAAGTGAATTTTGTAAACACATTTTTCTACCAAATGTAGGAAAAGTTGAAGCACCACTTTTAGGCAATATGTTTTCCTGTTGCTGTGCTTTTTTATATGAGTCATCCAACCAAAATGGATAAAAATTTGCTTTTAGAATGTTTTCCATTAAGATTTCCACCTATTTCAGACACTGCTTGATACAGTTTGTGCTGTTCTCTTACACATGTAAAGAACAAACACAAAACAATTCCAAACTATGGATTATACACATTCAGAGTTAAATACTGTAAATAATACATGCCTTGGATACATTATTTATTACCAGCTGTTATTTGGTTTACTCCACTTACCTAAGTGAATAGTAAAGCTTTCTTCTAATAGCCTTTGTTCTTCATAGATTCTTCCATTTCCTTCCACAGATTCCCTCAGCTGGCTGGGCTGAACTTTAATTTCATCACTAAAATAATGAGAAAAGTACCAAAAAGTTAATCCTAATTTTTATTCAAGACCAACAACTTTGGGAAAGTTATCCCAAGTTTTCTCAGCTGGTCTGTGGAAACCAGGAGACCAAACCTATGAGCACGAGCTCCACACCTGAGGTTTTACCTTTCCTTCCTGGCAGCAGAAAGAGGAGATCCCACCGTTAGATTTACATTACTTGGCCCATTTGTAAAGCATTCCAAGATTGAGAAATAAAAATAAGTCACAATAACTAGTTATAACATAGTAGGCATGTAGGAATAAAAGGAAAACAAAAAGAATTCTCCTCAGCCTATTTACAACCAAACCTTATTTATGACGTTATTAGATATAGCATTTCTTTTCTCCTTCCCACACAAAATGGGAGATTAAAAACCACTTTATCAAATGTTCCACAGTGTTCAAATTACCAGGAAACATTTCAGGTATCAGTTTTATTTTTTTCTCTAAATTCAACTGCCTGGTAGTGATACAACAAATACTGTTCCTAATACATGAAAGAACATCAGCATACCTCCAATTTGTTTCTGCATTAGTGAGAAGTTTCTCTGTTTTCAAAGTGCCTCACCTTCAAAAATCTTTTATAAATTTGCAAGCAATTCTATTGATTTCAACTGCCAAGTAGCAACGTACTAGTGATAAAGAATAAGGATCCCACCCAACTTACAAATTCTAATTTCCCTGCCATTGCCTCAAACAGAGGAAAGCTTCTCATTCAACTCTCTCCACAAGTGTTCACACTAAAAAATTCCAGTTTTTAGCTGTCCAGTGACATACACACAGAAAAAGAAAAGAGGCTTGTTAATTCAAACCATTGTTACCATTTTTTAGAGTACCATTATTCTCCAGAACATGCTTAGGTGGTAACAGAAAGCCTTGTGAAACAAGGCTGTTAAAGACAGACATAGGAAAGAAAGGCAAAATAGAGGACATTCCACTCATGTCAAGCTGTACTTTAGTGCATTACAACACTTTCTTGTACAGAGAGGTTGTAACATCACACAATGAAGAAACTCCTAAAATTACACATATTTATTTTTGATGGTCTATTTGCCTTTGATATGCTTTGATTATCCTATGTAAATTATTTATAGATATTATTCTTTATAGATATTATCATATCATAGATATTATAGATATTATCATATTATAGATATTATCATATCATAATAAATAGAACTATAGTATCCTACTTAAAAGATAATGTAAATGTAAATCCTTGAACTATTCAGCTGGAATTAAGCATCACAGAAGAATTAAATACCTGACTGAACTGTTGTTGGGATTCTTTAGGTCCTGATGAAGCTTTATCACCCACTCCTGATATTCCTGCTTCTGGATAGCAGTAGTCTGTTTTAATTCATTGGTCCATTTGTTCTCCAAATCCTGACAGGAGAGCAGTGATAATTTGAGTGATGTGGGTGTTCTTTTTAAGGTGACTATGTGCATGACGTATTTGAGTTACCTGCTGAGACTCAAAATGCTGAGCTGCTAAGCAATTCACATCCTGGTCAGTCAGTGACTTCCCAAGCTCCTGCATCACCTTATCCATTTCAGCTCCTTGCCTGAAAGAGAAGCAAACACAGATTTCAGAAGACTGGCAGCAGAACACCCTTTGCTGTGATACAACAACAAACTTGGCTGTTTGTTACTGACAGAATGAATAGTCACAGATTTAGCAACGAAAATCCACAAAACAAACTGGAGTTAAGGGTCAGGGATTCAAGTCAGCTCCTGTGTAAAGAGAACACTTACCCTCATTTGAGACAGCCTCAGCTGCCACCAACATAGAGATGTGATAAATTCCAACAGAGATATAAATTCCAGCAGAGTCAATACACAGCTACATCGCACCAGAGCTCTACAACAGTACTGCTCTTTCTTCTGTATGCACACTTGAGAAGAGGCAACGAGCAGCAAAAAGCTCTGCTAATACCTTACTGACAAAATTGACCCCCAAACTAGAAATATGTACAGTTCAATCCAGAAGAAACCGTAGTATGAACTGATTATGCACTGTCTAATGCGAGCTTAAATATACACAGCTCAAGAAGAATACTGACGTTCACAATGCTAAACCAGACCTACTGAAATTACTCTGGCACAAAAAGAAAAATCCACATTCAACGTGTTCCCTCTTGTGGATAAAGGAGCCACCTGCAACTATGCAAGCTTATTCCAGAATTTGAGACTCAAACTCAACACTTTCTGGAAATTAAGACATATTCTTCTCACTCACTGAAAATAATAGAAGTCCACCAAAGTAATATAAGGTTGCTGACTCTAATGACATCATAGAATTATGGAACGGTTTGGGCTGGAAAGGACATGAATGTTCATTTCATTCCAACCCCTGACATGGGCAGGGACACCTCCCACTATCCCAGGTTGCTCAGAGCCCCATCCCACCTGGCCTTGGACACTTCCATGGGTGAGGCAGCCACAGCTTCTCTGGGCAACCTGTACCAGGGCCTCACCACACCTTGAGTAAAGAAATTTTTCCTCATATCCAATCTAAATTTCCACTCGTTCAGTTTGAAGCACTTCCTACATGCCCAATCTCTATACACTCTTGTGCCAGCCAAGTGTTGTATGACTTTGGGTTTACATAGACAAATACAAGGTACACATGTTGTCCTATGAGTTAACACATCTTGTGGCAGGCAGCCCTATTTAATAACAGAGAGGAGAACCTAAATAATAAAAATACCTTTCACGTAGTTTTTTCAGTTCCACGTCCCTTTCACTTATTAATTCTGAGATGCTAACAAAATAATTGTGTTCCAGGTTTAACAGCATTTCAGAAGCTGGAGAATGGATCAGATCATGATAAACATCTGCAAAATCTTCATCCCAGCTGGTTTCTTCAGGTTTGGCATGTTCTAACGTTGTCTAAAGAAAATGTAAGAGATTTTAAACAATAAGATACCTCTTAGGACATATGAAGATCCCTCATAATAGTGGGGTAAAACCATGGGGGCCCACACACAGCCTTTACCATACATAAATTATCTTCCCTAATTTAAGCTTTCTGCATTCTACTTTAGCTCTCAATTTTCTCCTCTCCCATTTTTTCTCTTTCAAAACAACTAAAGTCAGAATCATTAAGGCTTGGACTACAATGAATAATTACCAATTTTCACACAACACCAGCTTGGAAAGAACAGCAATATCCACAATAATATTTGCACCTGATGAATTTTAGATAAGGCCCAAAACACCAGCTGTGAAAACAAAAATGTTTTGCTAGTAAGGATGACTAACCTCTGATATCACTAAGAATTTGATCAACAACACTGACTTAAGAAACGCTGTTTTCCTTGAGCAAAGAATGGGCCAAGAATAACAGTTTTGCAAGCTTTTTATGGAATTCTTCACATTTTTCTATATTTCATGAGAAGCAAATTCAATTCCTATAAACTTTTCCTCAAAGACTGCAGGTTTGTCATTCTTTTTTTCTTTTCACTAGGACTCCTCCAGTTCTTTTGCACTCCACTATTTTTAAGATCCCATGTGAAACTGGAGTCATTATTCCAACTAAAGCCTTATCCTTCCTAAATAATGTGAAATAGTCATATGAACTCAAAAAATGAACTGAAAAGTCTCTCTCAACTGTACACTTTCTCCTTCTATCCCTAATTGCTGTTACTGAGATTTAGGATAGGAGTGTCACTTCATTACCTCTTGCTTTAATTCTAAGCCACTATAAGCCTTATGCCTATTTTTTGTTTGAGTATCAACTGTTAAATAAACAAACGGTTTGCCTCTCCATTTTCTATCTTTTTACTCTATTAAATTCAAGAAAAATCTGACTAAGAACTTGTAGGATGAAGACTTGACGCTCACTTTCAGATAAAAAGAAAAAACTGCAAGAACTGCAGTGAATTTTAGTGTAGTATTTCATCCTCACAACTGTGATTGCACACATACTCTCACAAAGCAAGCCTTGAATATTAACTTTCCAGCCTTAATCTTACCTCTTTATAAGCTTTAGCCCAAGTATCTGCCAGCTGGTTGATGTCTACTTTTCCCGATTTCACTGCTTCCAGAGCCACTTCAGCTTCTCTGTCATAATCTTTTATAGTTTCCTCTTCTACAAATTTACTAAGAGATTGCTTCAGATCTATTACAACAAGAAGAAAATGGCCCATCAACAGAACACATCAGTAATCGCCGAGGAAACCTGTAAGTAAACTTTGTCACCTGAAAACCTTTTCCTTGCTAGCACTTGCTAGCACTGACAATAATCTTCTCTGATGTTTTGCTGTTTAAAAACCAATTTTGTGAACACTGTTCCAGTAAAACACCCTTACTTTGGTTTCTTAGAGCAATCTGTAAGACACTTGTGGACAAGGATACATGAGAGTAATTTAAGAAATCAATGCGTACCATTTTCTATAAAGCATGGCAGGTTGTGCAGAACCATCAGACGTCCATGCAAATGACTGATATTCTCTTGCACTGGGAATTTGAGAGGCACGGTAAGCACCAAATGTTCATTTCCAGCACTGAATTTGTATACATAGTCTCTCTCTCTCGTTAAAGTCTTTCCTTTATTAGGCTTCATCCTCTTCAGTTTGTTTTCTGCAATAGAAATGAAAGTAACAAGAATTACTTTTTGTAATTCTTAATTAACAAGAATTAATTTTTGTAAACTCAAAAGTAAAAAATGGTAATGAAAAGCCATGGCTTTGCTAATAATTAACAGCCAGAAATACTTAACCCCCCAAATTTTCATAGATACTCAGTTTTGACTTCCAAACACATGCATCTGGAACTGAAGCAAAAATACCAGTTACCAAATTATGTGCTTCTAAAATGTACTTGAGTGTGTCAATATATAAATTTGGGTTATTGCTCTTAAAAATTACAGCGTAAATCTCCTGACTTAAAAGCAGAATCAGGCACATGGGAATCCTGATAAATAGAAAATTAACTCTAACACCCTGACTTCTGTCATGGATGCCTCAAAAGCTGAAATCCTGCAGAGTACATAGAGGTTTTATTTCCTCCTTTCTGCAGGTGCAAGGCCTGGGCAGTGGGGGAGCAGATGTTTGCAAAGGTTTTTAGAAAGAGCTGATTTTGTCTTTCTGTAACCCGTATTAAAAATAAGCCAAAAGAGATGCATGGGGGCTGTGTATAGAGTGAAAATACGGGCTGGGATAACTGTGCTGATACTTTTACCCTCCATAGGGCTCCTCCGTTCATTCACATCCGTGTTTTTAACATCATCTGCAAAGCTGGACACATCGCTTCAGCCGAACCCTCCCCAGTGCTAAAACCATACCCCGAGAAGAAAAAATAAAAATAAAAAATTCTACAGCAGATTTCACGGGTTTAGGGGTTG
>WAAE01018547.1:0-92749 GCA_013400495.1 Nicator chloris | reverse complement strand
GGGGGGGGGGAGGTTTCTGTGAAAAAACATACATTTTAGACACAGAAGAAACAAGTCAGTTTCAAAAAACAAACATCTCAGGACAACCAATATTGATCCGAGGCGGTGTCCTGGCCTCTCTGGGAGTGGGATTCAAAGGGAAATCCCGGGAAGCACAAACCCGACACGCTTTCTGCTGCTCCCCGATGCAGCGAAGAGGTGGGGAGGAAACTGATGGAGAGGGAGCGGGGGACAAACTCCCTGTTCCAAAGAGGACCTCAAATCGCAGGCTCAAAGCCGGCAGGGCACGGCCTGCGGAACCCGAGCAGCCCCCTCCCCGCCGCGGGGAGCTCCCGGTGTCCGCATTCCCTCCGCTGGAAGCGGCAGCGCCCACGGGCACCGGGAGCCTCCCGGCCGTGCCCAGCCCGGCCCGTCCCGGCTCACCTGGCTCCGTGCGGGCACCCGCGGGTTAACCGGGCCGCGGGAAAGGGGGAGCTGGGATGTTCCGCCTACCCCGTCCCGTCATCGCAGCTGCGCGTCCGCAGCGGCACTTTCGGCGCTGCTCTGTGGCGAGCGCGCCGGGCGGCGCCGGCGGCGGCGGTGATGGCGCGGCCGGCCAGGAGGTGCGTGTGCCGGGGCTGAGGGACGAGAGGCTCCCCTGATCCCCTCAGGGCGTCTGGGGGATTCCAGGGTGGCCCCTTTCCCTTCCAGCGGCGCGGTCGTGATCAGTGGCACAGGGCCGTGTTGGAGGCCTGGCGTTAGTGGTGTCCCCCGGGGTTCTGTCGTAGAATGGTTTGGGTTTGAGGGGACCTTAAAAACCATCCAGCTCCAACCCCTCCACCATGGGCAGGGACACCTTCCACTATCCCAGCTTGCTCAGAGCCCATCCAGCTTGGCCTTGGACACTGCCAGGGATGGGGCAACCACAGCTCCTCTGGAAAGCCTGTGCCAGGGCCTCAGCACCCTCACAGGGAACAATGTCTTCCTTATATCCAAACTAAACCTATTCTCTGTCAATGTGAAGCCATTCCCCCATGTCCTGTCACTCCAGGCCCTTGTCAAGAGTCTCTCTCCATTTTTCCTGTGGGCTCCCTTCAGGCACTGCAAGGCCACAATGAGGTCACCCCAAAGCCTTCTCTTCTCCAGGCTGAACAATCCCAATTCCCTCAGCCTTTCCTCCCAGCAGAGCTGCTCCATCCCTCTGATGCCCTGGGTGTCCCTGCTCTGGCCTGGCTCCAGCAGCTCCCTGTCCCTCCTGTGCTGGGCCCAGGGCTGGATGCAGCCCTGCAGATGGGGTAATACTGGGCCCAGTGTTGCTTATATTGCATATCCATGACTTGGATGAAGGGGTTGATGTCTCATCAGCAGTTCACAGATGACACAAAGCTGGGAGGAATGGCCAATACCCCGGAGTGCTGTGCAGCCCTTCAGAGGAACCTGGTCAGGTTGCAGAAATAGGCAGAGAAGAAGTGTCTGAAATTCAACAAAGGCATGTGCAGTATTCTGCACATGGGAAGGAATAGCCCCATGCACCAGCACAGGCTGGGGGTGACCTGCTGGCCAGCAGCTCTGCTGAGAAGGACCTGGGGGTCCTGCTGGACAACAGGCTCTCCATGAGCCAGCAGTGCCCTGGGGGACAAGAAGGCAAATGTTGTCCTGGCGTACATTGGGAAGAGCAGTGGCAGCAGGTCAGGGAGTGGTCCTGCCCCTCTCTCCAGCCCTGGGAGGCACATCAGGAGTGCTGCATCCAGTCCTGGGCTCAGCACAGGAGGGACAGGGAGCTGCTGGAGCCAGGCCAGCAGAGGCTGCAGAGATGATTTAGGGCCTGGAGCAACTCTGACAAGGAAAGGCTGAGGGACCTGGGGCTGTCCAGCCTTGAGAGGAGCCCCAGCTGAGAGGGGCCCTCAGCCCTGGGTGTCCCTGTCTGCAGGGAGGGCTCCAAGCAGGGCCCAGGCTCTGCACCAGGGGGCCCAGCAGTGGCACCAGAGGAGGGGCAGGGACTGATGCCCAGGAAGTTCCACTGACATGAGGCAGAACTTCTGTCCTGTGCAGTGACTGAGGACTGAAGAGATTGTCCAGAGAGGGTGTGGAGTCTTTAAAAAAAAAATCTACAAGCTATTCTAAATAAGCCATTGTGTACAGTTGCACAGGTTATAGGTTTATCTTTGCTCTCTGTACCCAGGGACAGGACCCAGGTAGCAGCTGGAGCTTTGCCATGGGAGGGTTAGATTGAATATCAGGAAAAGGTTCTTCCCTCAGAGTGTGGTGGAGCACTGGAACAGGAAATGGTCATGGCCCCAAGGCTGTCAGAGCTCCAGGAGCAGTTGGACAGAGCTCTCAGGGATGCACAGGGTAGGACTGTTGGGGTGTCCTGAGCACAGCCAGGAGCTGGACTGGATGATCCCTGTAGGTCCTTTCCAACTCATGGAGAATCCATGATTCCGTGATTCTGTCCACATGAACACCTATTGCCTTTTTTCCTTGTAAAACATTATTTACCCAAAAGTGTTGCCAAATCAAGATGCTCAGTCAGAAAGGATTAATAGTGTATTTTTTTCTTTTCTTTGGCCACAGGAACAAGAAAGTTGTTGATTATTCTCAGTTTGGGGATTTGGAAGATGATGGTAAGTGGGATGTTCTTGTACATCAAGAATTTGAAATAATTGCCTCACATAAAAGCACATGTAAAAGAGGGTCTGTTGCATTTTCCTATTAAATACATTTAAGGATAGTGCAGTTATAATTGTTGTGTTCTTTTAAAATAGGATTAATTTCCAGGAAAGTTATCTTGGTATATTTTCAGTGTGCAAGGAAAATTGTGAAATTTAAGAATATAGGAAAACTCATGAGAGCTTGTTGCTGTTTTCCAACAGATGAAGACTTTGCACCTTCAAGCAAAAAATCCAGAACACAGCTCAAGGAATCGAAGAAGGAGAAAAAAGAGAAGCCAAAAAAGCCCAAAGAAGTGAATCCATCACAGACACACACACTTAGTAAGAGGTAAGAAATGTTGTGGTCAACTCTGTGTAAAACTGGATTTCAATGAGAATGTTTTTGTTTGGTTTCTTTTGCCTTAGAGTTTTAAGCAGCTGAGAATAAACAACTAATACATGACTGTAATAAAGATTTTGAGCCTTATTGATGCACCTTCAAATAACTCTAAAAATTCTAAGTTTCTTAGGGACTCCTAAACCAGAGATATATAAAGACAAGTTTGATTCCGTCCAAAAGAACATATTTAAAGGAAGATACAAAGTCAATGTCAGTGAAAAAGAGGAATCTAATTTTTGTTAATAGAGTTGTGTTTAAATATTACATTTTGGTGTAGCATTTCAAGCAAAGGCAACTTTTTTTTCCTGTAGTAATGGCAGTTAATAGTTCATATATAGATATATATATCTATATATATGCATACATACACTCTTTGCAATCATAATGCTTTAGAGTGCTTTAAAAATTAGTGTGTTTTGTCTAAATAATTTCAAAATTTAATATTTGTAACACAAGATGCTGTAAATAAGTATTGAAATATTAATCTCTTCCCAAGTATCTGAATTTTAAAGAGTTCACTGAGCCAGAAATGTTTCTATAACACTCATGTAATTGTTTAATTGTTTAACATCTTGGCATTTTTTCCCCAGGTTATCCTTGGATGACAAACTTTATAAAAGAGATTTGGAAGTTGCCTTAGCCTTATCTGTCAAAGAAAAATCTGCAAATCCCCAAGAAGTGCAAAATTCAAAAGAACAAGGTTACTTCACAGTTCCATGCAACACTCTTTATTTGTATGCAGTGAATTTGAACATGGCAATTTGTTTTACACTGAAGTAGGTTGAAAATCGTATTTTATTTCAAGATGTCATGATGAGAGAGTTTCTAGGTATTGCCTGTTTTCTTATGTTCTTGGGTTTTTTTTGTGTGAGGGAAGTAACTCTTCTCTAAGATCTTCCAAATATGTACTTAGATTAGAGACAGATAAAAATTTCAGCTATTTTAATTTCTTAATATTTTTACTTATTATAATGTATTTTTGTATAGTAATATTTCATATTTTAATTTTTTTCCCTGGATCTTAAAACAGGTAAGAATGTTGAATCAGAAAATACACAGAGGAGACCCACTTTTTCCAACTGCAGTGTAGACAGTGAGCTTTTAGGTAAGTTGTTGTGACACCCTTTTTACAAAAAGCATTTAAGTAGCTTATCTCTTCTTTGTTTCCGTTGGTTTCTTTTTTTGTTGTTGTTGTTGATTTGGAAAAAAGAGTCTTTATCTTAAATAAAGGTTGAAGGATGTGTCAATTCTTTCATTAAAAATTTGGTCCCAGTCATAAAATGCGCAAACCTGTGGATTGGTGAATTTTTGGTCTTCTTTTTATTAGCCTGATTACAGATAAATGTTGATAAATTTGACAATGAGAAAATAAAATGAGAAGCACATGAGAACAAGTGTCAGTGATATGTTCCTGAATAGTGTAACTTCATGTCACCAGAATGAACTCTGGGGACTCAAATACCAAACTATTTTAGAGGAAGAGAATAGATTTACTGTGAATTTGAGGTGATTGAACCACTTTCTGTTTTGTAGGTCTCAATCAGGTTATGGATGATGACACACCTGAGGGTGATGGGAGGCAAACGGCAGCAGCAACCAAAGTTCCAGCACATCACAAGTCATTGGTGGTTGACAGTGATGACAGAGCCCATGATCTTGATTCTGAGTCAGAGTCTGTATCCAGTAAGTTCTTCTCCACTAAAACCCTCTCAGATGTGCTTTGGATGTGATGCCTTACATTTAGTTTGGATTTTTAGTGAAGTTTGTGCTGCTTTTACTGCATTTTCCCTTACTCCCCCCTTACTGAAGCATTATCCCCTCATACTCGTGACATCTCATTTGCACTTTCACATTAAATTTACACACTGGAGCTTATTCACTCCCAAACCAGCAAAATGTCACTGCTTCTCTGCATTTTTATGTCAGGAGAAATTCCTTCTGCCCTCCTTGTTCAGGAAAGTTTCATCTCTTTAAAGATCCTTTGCTGATTTTTCCAGTTGTTTTTTGGGGTTTGTGTCAAAGCAGTGACCCTGGAGTAGAATCTTTCTGACCCTGGTGTTGAAACTTTCGCTGTTGGCTTTGTTTAAGCTTATTTTTAGAAGCAACTAGCCTCTCTTCTTTCCTTCCTGTGACTGTCATCTTTTGGATGAGCAAGCTGCATCCATGTTTGTCATTCCCTAACAGGGAAGGTGTCTATGTAAATATTTACTGCTTCAAGATGGGACAGTCTAGTACCATCCTCATTACTTCTGCTGTGCAGAGATCTGTCATCTTAAGTGATGATTTCTCTGCTAAAGAGCATCTTTCTAAAGTAACTTTTTTTTCCATCTCAGCATCACCTATAGTTTCTCCTTCCTGGAAAACTGAACACAACTCTGAACTGAGGCAGAAGGTGATGTCCAGTCCCGCAGAAGCAGCTGGGAGGCCTCTGCATGCATCAAGTCCTGTCACAGACAGAAAGCCTAAATGGACACCTCCAGGTATGGCTGAGGCTGGAGCTATAGACACATACATGAGTTGACTTAAGCTTTTAGCAATCACTCCTAAAAGCAAACAAAAAAAATAAACTATTCCAGGAAAATGCCTGCCCTCTATATACATTTTATAAAGATTTTTCTTTGGACAGATTTAAAACAAAAAAGAGACAAAGGAAGAAAAGCTATATCTATGCTTCTTTTATAGCATTATCCTTAACCCCTTTTTCTGCATGGGGCTTATACAATATTTTCCAAACTGTGGTTCAGACCATAATCAAATGATCCTTTCATGTCCATTTCTCCCTTGTTTAGGGCTTTCTTTATCTCTGGTAATAATTTAGTAAAATTACTATCTGTTCTAAACAAAGAATATTTAAAAAGTGCTGCAGTATTTTAGCTGCTCTAATAAAGCAAATGCTTAAAAGCTTTATTTTCTCAAGGTGTTTGAACATGCTGCTGCTGACTCCTGATTTTTTGATTTTTCTTCATATTTACTCTTCTTTTCTGTACATGGTTCTTTCTGTTTGGCTCCTTTCTCTCAAATCCTCATTTCCTCATTGGAGTTGTGTTTAGTGCTTCTCGGTGCCTGAAAATGCCCAGGACACTGGGAACAGTTGCCCAGCGTTGCTGCAGTGTGTGGCTGGGTAATTAACCTGTGCACCATTGCTGCTGCACTGGCTCCCAGAGGGAGCAATCCCTGGGGAGTGATTTCCATGTGCCTCTGTGGTTTGGACCTTTTTGCACTCTCTTCAGAATGCTTCTTTTGTCCTGCTAGGAAAATTACTAGAAGACAACAGTCATATGATATTTTTTCCCCTTTAAACTTCTAACACCTTCTTTTTTGTTTTGAAATCACCTCTAGCTCCATCAGGAAGCAGTAATGCCTCTGTGAAATGTGTTCCTGTTAAGTCACCTACTCACTGCCTTAGACTTGGCCTCTCCAGGCTGGCAAGAGTCAAACCTCTCCATCCCAGTGCTACCAGCAGTTAAATGGTCAGTAAAAAAAGTGCCACACAGAGGAAAAGACTGTAGAAAGGGTTTTGCTCATAAACAGAGGGTGGGCAGCATCCTGCAATCATCCATTTTGGAGGACTCTTGTTAAGGATGTGTCTGATTTTAGGATGAGTTTTTATTCTGCTAATTGCTAGGCATCTTTAAGTGCTACTGAATAATAATGTTATTTAACGAAAGTGACATCTGGGCCACCAGCTTTATGATGTATTATATTTAGAGATGTTGGTTTGTGATAATTTTAATTCTTTAATACCTAAACTCCTGGCATTAACATAGTCTAGACAGCACTACTGGCAGTATGGATGATAGGGAAATGTTCTTTAGAATGTTCTATTTTTAAAAAAAGCCCTAAAATAAAATACTTTATAATATCTAACTGTATTCCTTGAATTTATTAATTTTGAAGGTCACTTTAAATGTTGGTTGCAGTCTGGCAGATATTTTCCTGTGTATGGTCTTACTGGAAGTCAGCAGCATTAGTCAGGCTCAGACAATGAGGAATTTCCTTGGAGCTCCTGGGGCTTCATTGAGGATCATGATACCATGCTAAGGTAGGGAGTTCTGTAAAGCAGTGAAGTCATTGTTACTGATTAGTGAAACTGAGCTTTTACTATTCCACAGTGTCAGTAATTTCCTATCTAAGCCTATGGATTACAGTGGATGGCAACAGATCCATTTCTCCTCATATTACTCATGACTCAGGGAATTGAATTAACAAAGAAATATCATAGAATCATGGAATGGCTGGGGTTGGAAGGGACCTTAAAGATCATCCACTTCCAAGCCCCCCATCATGGGCAGGGACACGTGCCACTATCCCAGGTTCCTCAGAGCCTCATCCAACCTGGCCTTGGACACTTCCAGGGATGGGGCAGCCACAGCTGCTCTGGAAAACCTGTGCCAGGGCCTCCCCACCCTCACAGGGAACAATTTCTTCCTTATATCCAAACTAAACCTCCTCTCTGTCAGTGTGAAGCCATTTCCCCATGTCCTGTCACTCCAGGCCCTTGTCAAGAGTCTCCATTTTCCCTATGGGTTCCATTCAGGCACTGGAAGGCCTCAATGAGGTCACCCCAAAGCCTTCTCTTCTCCAGGCTGAACAATCCCAATTCCTCAGCCTTTCCTCCCAGCAGAGCTGCCCCATCCCTCTGATGCCCTGGGTGTCCCTGCTCTGGCCTGGCTCCAGCAGCACCCTGTCCTTCCTGTGCTGGGCCCAGGGCTGGATGCAGCCCTGCAGGGAGGTCTCAGCCCCCTCCCCTGCTGCCCTGGGGCTCTGGGTGCAGCCCAGCACAGGGGGGTTCTGGGTCCCAGCACACGGCCAGGGCAGGGCCAGCTCTCACCCACCGCACCTCTAAGTCCTTCTGCCAGGGCTGCTCTGGATCTGTTTATCCCCAGCCTGGATTGACCCCAGGGGTTGTCCTGACCCAGGTGTAGCACCAGCACCTGGTCTTGTTAAACTCCATGAGATTCCCATGGACCAGTTCTGGAGTCTGTCCAGGTCTCACTGGAGGACATCTTGTCCTTCAGGTGTTATCTGTGCCTTGGCAAAGCCTTCTGTTAATGGTTTCACTGATTCCTTGCAGATTGGTTGTCTGTTTGCTCTTGATGCATTATCAATCATGTTATTGTAAGGCAAAGATCACTGTTCCAGCTTTGATTATTTCTGAAGAAAACAGGATTAAATTTTGATTCAGGAACTTTTAAGTGTGTGATTATTTCCTTCTGTAATTCAGAAGGTCCAACACCTTCATTTCCCAGGTCTATATTGGTTATTCTCAGATATTCTGTTAATATGAAAATCTGTATCTTTAAAGTGGCTAAATAATAAAGACTTATCTTAATGCTTATTCAGAGACATGGGATATAATAAGGGAAACAAATCTTTTCCCTTTATTATTCTAACAGAAACGAAAATGCCCAAATGCCATTTCCTGAGATCTGTTGCATCAGGAGTTCTATAAACTGCTCTTTAATTTTCAGCGGAGGGGTTGAGTGTAATTTGCTCTAAGCAGATAAATTTATTCTGCCTTTCATGTCAGATCACTTTTGTTGTCCCAAATTTTGTTAACCCAACAGACTCGAAGCGTATCAGGGCAAACCACAAAGATGAAAACAGGATGTTGCCACTTCTGGTGACCCTCTGAACAAAACCCTGCTCTTTGCATTTAAAACACTTTGTCCTGCTGCTTACAAAGAACTTCTGGTCTGTCTCCACTCAGGTGTGACACTGTTCTCTTGAGAGGAAGCCAAAAAGCTGTGATGAAAAAAAAACAACTTTTTTGGGTTGAGGCTGTTTCTGCTGTGCTGAATTTGTCCTCACACCCCCAATATTTACAACAATTGTGTACATTTAAATGAAGACTTGGAGCATGAATTGTTCCTGTACATCTGGGATATTAGAAAACTGAAATTTCTTTTTCTTGCATGTTGTATTTTTCCCCATTGTTTGGGGTTTTTTAAAATTGTTTTTGAATGTAACTCAAAGGTTACTTTTTTGTAGCCTCAACCGAGTAAGAGCATGGAAGGACTTAACTGGCCTTGAGTGTAAAAGAATCTACACAGTCCTTAGTGTATTAAAGTTCTGTTTAATGCTCAAGCATCTCAATTCCTTCCCCAAATTCTTTTTCATACTGACAGCTCTTGGGGACACTCACAATACTCCAATGTACAAAGCAATAATGAGAAACAGAACTGATTGAAACCCAGATGATATTTATCTGCTTGGTGATAGACCACCTTGTAGAGCCAAAGATGACAGATTCTGTTTGCCTCCTTGAACAGATGAGAGATTTACTTGCGTGTTACACATTTTTTTTACTTCCTGTAAATCTGTGTAAATCTTGCTTTCATTATATTATCTTTGCAGGGTTCATTAAGGTGAAGATTCTAAAGAGTTACAATCAGGCAGTCCTTTCAGAAATACCTTGTGAACCCCATCCCAGCGTAATGGTTAGTAGATAGGTGCATATTTTTTAGAATGTTAAAAGTCTATAACTATGTAGGAAGTCAACATTAGAGGGCATAATAACATCAAGTTATCATTCCAGTGCAGTAGAGCTATGTGGCTATCACTTGTATTTGTGAAGTGCTTGCATATTAAAGGGTCAGATGACATATGTGAGCAAAATATCAAGAACAGAAAAACAAAAAGGAATTTAATAAGCCTTAACCATTTTAACTTTTGTCAAGTATTATCAACCACACAACCTCACTTCAATGCTTTTTCACAGATCAGTGACTTGCAACGTTAGTAGGTATTTCTTGCATTATTTAATTCAGTTATAAGCTTTAACATATAGTTAATTTCTAGATGTTTGCTATAATTTTTCTTCAGCATAAGTTATCCCCTTCCTGGATAAAAGTCATGTTGATTTTTTCACTCAGTTTGTGAGTGGGGTTCAGCTGCTTCAGAATCTCTGTCATGATTTCATGGGAACAGAGTTGCCTGTAAGTCAGAAAATGTAAGAATGGGCAAATCTTACTTCTGCCTGTGAGGCACTTCTGGAGCACTAAGTCCATTACTGGGCTCCTCAGCACAGGACGGACAGGGAGCTCCTGGATTGGGGCCAGTGGAGGATGTAGAAATGATTTA
Organism: Nicator chloris; assembly: GCA_013400495.1. Lineage (NCBI taxonomy): Eukaryota > Metazoa > Chordata > Aves > Passeriformes > Pycnonotidae > Nicator > Nicator chloris. The sequence goes on along the minus strand of WAAE01018547.1, from coordinate 82,636 downwards.
GGGCCTGGAGCATCTCTGACAGGGAAAGGCTTCTTGCCCCACTTCCCTGTTCCAGCAGGGCAATCCCAGAGCACAGGGCCCATGCTCTGCTCCAGGAGGCCCAGCAATGGCACCAGAGGAACAGGCAGGGACTGATCCCAGGAAGTTCCACTGATATGAGGCAGAACTTCTGTCCTGTGCAGTGACTGAGCCCTGAACAGATTGTCCAGAGAAGGTGTGGAGTCTCCTCACTGGGGATATTCCAGAAACATCTGGACACAATCCTGTGGCCTGTGCTCTGGGATGGTCCTGCTGGAACAGGGAGGTGGGACAAGATGACCCCCTGGTCCCTTCCAGCCTGACCCTTTTTTCTGTGATTCTGTGATTTCCCCAGCATATCTAAGTCAGGAAAAGGGATGCGTTCCGGACAGCAAGGTTAGGAGAACTGCATAGACCCAAGAAGATGGAGTCATAAATGGAACTCCTCAGGAACTTAGAATGCTATGGTGCTTCCCTGCATTGAAACTAGGCAGCCATTGGCCACTTTTCAGGAAGAATTTCTTCACAGAAAGGGTGATTGGACATTGGAATGGGCTGTGCAGGAAGGTGGTGCAGTCACTGTCCCTTTGAGTGTGGTGAGGCCCTGGCGCAGGTTGCCCAGAGAAGCTGTGGCTACCCCATCCCCAGCAGTGTCCAAGGCCAGGCTGGATGGGGCTCTGGGCAACCTGGGATAGTGGGAGGTGTCCCTGCCCATGGCAGGGGAGTGGAACAAGATGATCTTTAAGGTCCCTTCCAACCCAAATCATTCCATGATTCTATGATTCTTTGAGTATTACAGTGAACTTGCTGTGTCCTCATACGTATGGATACAGAGTTTTAGTACACATCACCATCCTCACAGGAAAGAATTTCTTCATAATATGCAATCTAAACCTATTCTCTTTCAATTTTAAGCCTTTGCCCCTTGTCTTGTCACTTCATGCCTTTGTAAATTATCTCTGATAACATCTAGAAGTCCTGCAGTGATTTTCGGTAGAACTCAATTCCCTTGTAAAAAATGTTGCCTTTGGCTGTGTTCACATGGCTGTGGAGATGTAACCATGAAGTGACTGCCAGGTTTTGGGAAGGCAAGCCAGCTGCTTTGCTCGAGAGAAAGATCATTAAGTGAAACCCTTTTAAGCTCATTTTCCTGCCACGTGGATGATTTCTGGTGCTCCCACTCATTCCACCTGCACTTACACCTGCACAAAGCCTGTTCTAGGAAGGCTGAATCTTGCCCATAAATCAAAGGCAGATGAGATATATTTACCCAGAGTTGGCTGCAGTTAGGCTACTTGCAGAGGAACTGCAAATGTGGAGAGCTGCCAAAGATCCCGGAACATTCAAACCAGCAAGAGAGAGATGTAGCACTGAATAGTTTGGAAGTGATCATTTTAAGAAGGATCACGGCCAGCATGTGTTTTCCACCTCTGATTTGAGTGGAGGGTTGTGTATGGAATAAAGTCTGATTCTCCTCATCCATCACCTTTGTGCCCTCTACCTTCATTAGCCCCAGTGAGGTTGCAATAATAAGTGATAATAGAGAACATATTCCCTGCTGAGCTGTGTCCCCTTTGGAGCTTGTCTGAGAACAGCTCCTCCTTCCCCATTCCTCATTTGCTTTGGTTCATCTTTCTTGCCAAAGAATATTGGAGGCAGATTTTTCCAGCTGCTCCCAAAAGAGTGGGGAAGTGTGTTACTGAAGTTGATGGGAAGCATTCTGTCCTCCACACATCACAGCCTCTTCCTAAGTGGGAACACTGCCTAACTCCCAAATTTTCATCCACGTCATCCCTGAGACACGTTACCCAGCATATACTGCAGTAGCTCCTCTGTACACTCTTCATTTCTTCTGTGCAAAGGAAAAAATGGATTTATGAGCAAATTTTGCGTTTGTTAACGTGACATGATTTATTACTGTCCTGATGATGACATTAGTTTGCACTCTGTAGCTGAACATGCAGGGAAGTCTTACACAGCATGTAAAGTGAGTGTTGTTCTGTAAAGAGTGAGACAAGGCTGTGGTAACACACCTGAAAACACAGGGCAGGTGTGGTGAGAGTGACACTGCAATATCACTGTCACAGAATTGTTTAGACTGTTGATTGTTGATTGAGATCATCTACTTTAATTATTCTTTATACAGTAATGTGTAGGAAGCAGTTCTCCTTTGAAGTCTCCCTAATATTCTAAGAATTTATAATCCACATTAGCAGAGTACTATTAAAATATTTTCTACAAATAATAAGAAAGCTCTTTTAATAAATACATATTTCTCCTGAAACACCACTGGGGGATGATTTCTGACAAGTTCCTTCTCCCCAAAGAGAAAGCGAGGCATAATAGGTACTTGAAATCTACTATTTAATTAATGACAGCAATACACATGTGCCAGGCATGGACTTTTTGGCCCATTTATTGTCAATATATTGGAGGCCAAGCACATTATTCAAGACATATCTGAGTACACAGCATGTGAAATGCAGACAGCAGCCTGAATCCCAGGGGTTTCCAGTGCTCTCCGCTGCTTTGAGGTGGGAAGAAGTGGACAGCAGTGAGCCACTGCACCAGGCATGCACCTGCATTCCTGAAATGCTCAAGTACCTGCAGCATTCCTGAAAAATGGCTTTTGGCCTGTGCAGCTAAGTGTAGACATCTTGCAAGAGGTAAAACTAGATTCCAGCAGAAGGCCATCAAGCCTCCCTAAACAAAATCCCTGGGCTTCACATACAGCCCTTGCAAGAAGACAGAACCATCCAAAACACTCAGAGCTGGTCTAGAGGAAAATGTAAGCACATGGATGTACCTGGAAGTTGCATCCTGTCTTCACATATTTCCATGTTATAAATAGATCTGGTTTTAATTCTGTTCAAAAACCTATAGATAGTATGGTCCTTCTATTTTTTTTTTAGTAGGAGCTATGTAATTGCAGTTGTGATGATTGAGGTTATAAGTGAAGTGAAGTTTGGAGAGAGAGGTAATTTCTTTCATGAGCCTAATTCAAAATGTTGGGAAGCCACAGACTTCTTATTTTATTTGTTAATGTTTGTGTTGTTTTGTTGATTTTCTGGTAACAATTAGACAGTTCACTTACAGAGCTGAAGTTGGTTCCTGTATTTATCCACTTGTCCTGATTACATTTGTCATATGCCTCTCCTATTAAATGGTTCACTGGCACTTTTCATGTCAAAGTGGTTTTCCTCCTGTGGGAAAAAGCTGAGGGAATTCGGATTGTTCAGCCTGGAGAAGAGAAGGCTTTGGGGTGACCCAATAGTGGCCTCCCAGTGCCTGAACTGAGCCCAAGGAAAGATGGAGAGAGACTCTTGACAAGGGCCTGGTGTGACAGGACAAGGGGCAATGGCTTCACACTGACAGAGAATGGGTTTAGATGGAATATGAGGAAGAAAGTGTTCCCTGTGAGGGTGGTGAGGCCCTGGCACAGGTTTTTCAGAGAAGCTGTGCTTGCCCCAGCCCTGGAAGTGTCCAGGGCCGGGTTGGATGGGGCTCTGAGCAAGGTGGGATAGTGGCAGGTGTCCCTGCCCATGGCAGAGGGGTGGAATAAGATGATCTTTTAAGGTTCCTTCCAACACAGGCCAATCTATGATGCTGTGATTAAAAAAGAAAAGCTGATTTAAAGCTTTCTTTTATCTTTTCTTTTATTCCAAATCCATTGTGTCTTTATTGTTTTAAGGCTGGCATTGCTCCTCTGTTTTTAAAAATTTTTTCTTTCACTTTAGTAAAATTTGTGTCTGTATTCTTTCTGCCTTTTCTTTTTAATATAAATTGCTTTATCATTCTCGTAAGAAAAGAAAATAAGGAATTGAGACTAAGCATTAGATATTTCCCCATGGAGTCTGTCAGGAATACTTGAATAAAAGATCACTGAGGTCGATTCCTTTAATATTCCAAGCTGAGGCTGCTCCGGCAGCAGGCACTTTGCTGATGGAATATCTAAGGGATCTATAGAGGATTAGGGTGTAAACAGAGACAGGACTACCTAGAAATGCTCATTCCAACATTGTCAAAGTGTTCTGAGTGCTAAGAGGGAGCTGTGAATGTGGTGCTCAGGGCCACTGCTGGAATTCTCAATAACACTGGGAATTACCTTGGATTTTCCCTCATTAGACAGTTCATGTTCAGAGCAGGTGAGCTAAAGCTGCAGCTGTGTCTTTGAAAAAGAATGAAAAGCAGAAGGAAGGAAAGCAAAGCAGATGAGGCACCCCAAGGGATGGGTTTGCAGTGCTGCTCAGCCTAATTGACAAACATGTTGTGCTGGTGTAAAGTCCTCAAAGATTTCATAGAGCATCAGCTTCCAGTTCAGCTCAATTTGGTTTGTGTCATTGCTGGGGAACATGATAAAACAACCTGGGACTTGATTCCAACCAGCTCACCCTAAAAATCATCAATCAACCCAAGCTTTTATTCACAGAGGGGCACAGGTTGGATCAGATTAACTGCAGTGTCAGGTTTAAATCACAAAGAAAACAATTTAATGGAGACAGATTTAAAACACGGAGCTTTGTCATTATGGGAAAAGCAAGAAAGGAGCAGTGAGAGCTGCTGTGATATCAGCTTCTTCAGTAACTCTTGTTTACAAGTGAGAAGAAATAAAAGAGTTCAGCCTAAGGTAATAATGGTTGGCATTTTTTTATTGTTTGATGTACAAATGTTTGTATTAGGTTGTGACATATCTGTTGTGCGGAACTGAAAATAAACAGAAAGAAGATAGTTCAGTCCATTGTACCGTCTGCCATCAATTCCATATGATATTTTTATTGCATTAACCATTATGTAAATATCTTCGGAGAAGTAGAATTAAGATGTGTGATTCTTGACACTGTCCTGTGCAGAGTTTCAGTTATCCTTGTGGGTCCCTTCCAGCTTAGGATACTCTATGAATCTATGGTTTTATGATAGCAGTTTTTGATGAAAGCAGTATCATTACTATTGCTGCAAAGGTAAGAAATTAACATTTTTAAATGACAAAGGTATCTTACAGGTTTCTGCATAAATAGTAAGCAAATAATTAATTTATAGAATCTCAGAGTACCTAGGGATCTGCAAAAGATTTCAGACTGACCTTTAGGTTTAAGTGAAAGGCTTTGTGGTATATTAAAAATATATATATATTGTAGACAGCTGGTCTATTTTTTATTTTAGAGGAAAAAAGGATGCTCTATAGAAATCCAGTGAGTTGCATTACTCTGAAATCAAAAGTCCTACATTATTTTTAAAAAGTGTGTTTCTAAGTTTAAAACTGACATTTGATGCTTTTGTTTAAAGTGACTTTCTGGAGAAAAAATCACTGTGAATGGTTATTCATTGCTGAGGTACTGATTTCATACATACTGATTTCATACTGATTTCATATTCATTTTCATAACCTCTCTGAAGTGATGAGGTTGGGAAATGATTTCCCTGGTTTTCCTCGCCAGAGGGCATTATTTAGGAAGCATATCTGAATACAGAGGTGAATGTGTGATGTCAGTAGGATTTGGGGAGGTATTTAGTAATTATGAATTACACAAGCTCTCAGAGGCCTTGGTTCTCCTGGATCGGCCTCCAGCTTCCGCTTCAGTCAGCACAGGGATAACACAGGCACTCCCCACGTTTCACCTGCAAATGGGTAGAAACAGATGGAGCTCTTTATTGAAGGGGAGTTCTTGCAAAGCTTTCAGGGCTTGACAAACAAGCCAGAAATCCTTTTCCATCATGATAATGATCTTACCAGGTGCAGCATCGCTGGTGGGGCCAGCGAGGGGACCGTCCCACTCTGCTCTGGGCTGGGGTGGTCTCACCTTGAATATTGTGTGTGGTTTTGGGTGCCACAATATAAGAAAGATCTAAAGCTGTTAGAGAGTTTCCAAAGGAGGGACAGGGAGGTGCTGAAGGATCTGGAGGTGAAGCCACATGAGGAGTTGCTGAGGGCACTTGGTGTGTTCAGCTGGAGAAGAGCAGACTGAGGTCAGAGCTCACAGCAGTTCTGCAGCTTCCTCACAAGGGGAAGAGGAGGGGCAGGCACTGAGCCCTGCTCTGTGTGACAGGGACAGGACCTGAGGGAATGGCTGGAGCCGTGTCGGGAGCGTTAGGGTGGATGTCAGGGAAAGGTTCTTCCCCTAGAGGGTGCTGAGCATTGAACAGGCTCCCCAGGGAAAGGTCACAGCCCCAAGGCTGCCAGAGCTTCAGGAGCATTTGGACAGTGCTCTCAGGGATGCACAGGGTGGGATTGTTGGGATGTCTGTGCTGGGCCAGAAGTTGGACTGGATGATCCTTGTGCATCCCTTCCAATTCAGGATATTCTATGATTCTATGATATATTTGCCTATCAAAATTGTTCTTTTTTTTTAAATTTGCCTATGACTTTTCAACATAACTAGACCTACATTTCATCTGTGCACCCTACTCGATTTAAATCAGCTTATCTGGTTCATGTCCAATTCCAGCTTCTCATGTGATTCCTCTTCATTTTGTGAGTCCAGGAATAACCACATTTTCTGTTCTTGGAATAGTCCTGAGAACAGATTGATGCATAAGAAAAATCAGTTGGAGCACTGATTTCTGGGCTGTCATTTCTTTGCCCAGTCTGTTTTCTAGAAATTATGACATTGCTGGGGTCCTTTTGGCTTTATACAGTCAGAGAGCTGTTTGGAATATCCCCATGTCTCCAAATTCTATTTGAACTCATTCAAGGACACTTACTCAGGAATTATCTCAAAAGGTTCTGGCAATTACATCCTTAGCAACACAGTGCCTTAATTCTCTCCTATGTAAAACTGCATTCATGATTCTTATCCAGCTTTTGAACACATTTAGAACAAACAGTGTTGTAATTTTTTTTCTTGTTTGCTAGAAGAAAAGAACAGATCTTAACTGTGATAGGAATTGTTAATAAACTTTAAAAAGCCAATTTACTAGCAACTTATTTAAATGTTAGAATCTTGACTTTATCATATCCCAAGCTTTTGCACTCTTCCGTGGAAGAAACATTCTAAAGGAAATAGAACCCATGACTGGCTTTTCTGTTTCTATCAGACTTGGACTGATTGGTTCATTTGGTGGGTTCTTTTCCCAAGTAAATGTATGCAAAACCTTAAATCACTCATTCCCTGTGCACTGATTTTGCAAAAGGCAAAAAGCATACTTCCTATGCATTATTAGAGCAACTAGAGCAGGAGTGGTTTAAGAAGTTTTCTGTCAACACCACTCACATTGGGAATTTGGTATTTATCTTCCGTGGTTCAGCCTGCAGTGGCAGCATTGGACGTTCCCTGGGGCACTACTCAAGCCTGGATGGATGCCACAGCACAGCACTGACACAGGGCTCAGTTCATTGTTCCTCTGTGCTTTTTGCCCTCGCTCAAATCAGGAAGACTGAAGTGCAGGAGTAGCAGAGAAAATGCTATAAAAAGTAGAATTAATCTAATCTAATTCTAGCGATGTAAAAGTTTGGGATATCTAGTCTACATTATTGGAACAGGTTCCTTCTCAAGACAAGCCAATAAAAAGACGGGGGCTTCCACAGGGAAATTTGTTTACCTTGAATGTTTAGCTAAGCTGGAATGAATCCTCTTCCCACTCCATGACACAGGGGCTTTTCTTTGCAAGGAAAGCTCTAACTTCCTTAACCACTAATACTATTCTACTTCACAGAGATGTTGCCAAAATTACAAATTTGTTCAAGATACTGTCTGTGTGATGATCACAGGCAGTGATCCCATCCATAAGGAATTTATGTACTATTGCACTTAACTCCTTTAATTAAATGTCTTTCAGAAGAGGATAATTTTAAAAAATAGTTAGAAAGATCATAAAGCTTTCCTTCAAACTTAAAAAAACTGCGTTGAAATTTATAGTGGAAACAGTTTATGTACTGCTTTTTACTTCAGTGTAGCATGACTGAAACTTAGTAAGAATCCTGGCAAGTTTCTCTTGCTTTGAGAGTATTGTTGAGAAATACAACAATATACAACAGGAGGAGAAAACTGTAATGAATGCCTTATGTCATTCAAAATTAGTTGGTCCTCTTCAGATAATACAAAAGAATGATCCCGAAAGTTGTTTTTATTCCTGTATGACTTATCACAGTAAATTTGAATATGCTTTCAAGAATGTAATCAGATGAGGAGGAGAGAAAACATTGCAAAGGAAGGAAATAAAGAAAATAAAGTAGAGGATGTTTGTCTAAATGGGGGATGGCTGAAACATAGGCAGATCTGTATTTCACTCTGTTCTATGGAGGCTATCCTGGGACTGCTAATGGAGAGAGACTCTTGACAAGGTCCTGGAGTGACAGGACAAGGGGGAATGGCTTCACACTGAGGGATTTTGAGAAGAAATTCTTTGCTGTGAGGGTGGTGAGGCCCTGGCACAGGTTGCCCAGAGAAGCTGTGGCTGCCCCATCCCTGGAAGTGTCCAAGGCCAGGCTGGACAAGGCTGGGAGCAACCCGGGATAGTGGAAGGTGTCCCTGCCTGTAGCAGAGGGTTGGAACAAGATGGGCTTTAAGGTCCCTTCCAACCCAGCCATTCTAGAACTCTATGATCTGCATGCCTCCCCTGCTGGCAGACAGCCTGAGTGGTTATTTGGTGAGAAAATGAGAAGTTTCTCTTACACATGAGGTTTATAATACTGGGGAGGGTTTGTTGCTTAGAGGGTTGCCAAGCTTGGATGAATGGAAAAGTGGGAGTGATGGAAGTGGGAGCAATGTGCCTTTTAGGAAAGTGCAGCCCAGCAATTATATCAGGAAAGGCTTTGCAGAGACCACCATGGGTGCAAAGGGGTAACTGTTTGTCCTTTGACCATTCCAGCAGCATCTGTAAAAGCAGCAGCCTTCAGTGGATGAGCATATATTTCCTCCTTGAAAACCCTGGTTTCTGAATAAAAGTAGAACAATTCTGGGTTGTTGACAGATTTCCGACCAGCAGGGAACATGCCATTCTTTGGCTGTATGAAGGAGGAGACCACACTGTATTTTTGCTTTAGATATTCCCCTAAGACAGCTGGGGAATAGAGACGCCTCCATCAGTGCCCCATCACACATGCACAGCATCCAAAGGAGGAAGAGGAAAGACAGGAGGGCAGCTAAGCTCTGTCTCATTATCCACACCAAAATAATCCACACACTCGTTATCCCACAGAGCAGAGCAGCTCTGTACTGATGCCCTTAAGAACCACAGACCAAGGTGCCACAGTTTGGTCTTCATTAATTGACATATAATGCCCAACGAGAAACCAACCCTTGAGGAATTAATTAATTTCCATTTTCCAGTCTGTCAGTCTTTTTGAAGAGATTTTGCTCGCTGTATAGCAAGGTCGCTGTGACAAATTTTGACAAAATCCAAGTTCAAGTGTTTTTTGGTTTCGCAAGCACATGAGCTCAGTGAGAAAGAACAGACTGAGATGACAAGGAGAACAGCCAATCCTGTTATATTTGTCTTTCTTATTACTGACTTGCCATGATAAATATGGAAAATTATATTTGGCTAGAAGGAGGCTGAGAAAGGGAACAGATGGCCACCAAAAGAATACTAGAGCAGCTAATAGTCACTGGCATATTTCCGGGAGAAAAATTTAAATCTGAAGCCAAGCAGAAGCATTATCCATTTTTTCTGCTCAGGGCACTGTGCATGGAATTGCTCCTGCTATGCTCTGACTAGATGAAGGTGGGCTTCCTGAAATGCCTTCGCCGAATGGAATAAACAGCTCCTATCCTGCACTTAACAGCTCTCGCAGTAATGCTGACAGAAATAGTTGACAAGGTGGGGAAAATGTTTGTGTTCCTACTGTACGTTGAGTGAGAGAGTGTATTTGTTATGGCTTTTTAATGTGTTGCATGATTTAGCACCTGTGTTGTATTCTCTCCATGTATGCTACAGGCTTCATTCAGTTTTGAGAACAGGGGGAACAGAATGCCTATGTGAATGAGGAGACAGTGGGGTCTTTATTTTGTGTAGTTGTGTATTTAAAAATTTCCAAAATTTTAATGCATTTCTGATTTCTATGGTTAACATGGTACTGAAAAAAGACTCTGATATTTTGAGAATTATGGAAGTATGTCATGATGTCTGATTTTACAGAATGCTGTAAACCTAAAACTTTGTGACTGCGTGCTAGGTGGTGGATGAGGACCTTGTTCTGTTTCTTTGGTGATAACTGGAATGAGCAAGGTGATCCAGGATTTGAAGGGCTGGAATAGCAGGAGATGATAGTCTGGGATTGCAGCATTGGAGCTGTAGGACAAGGCTGAGTGCTACAGGAGCAGGGAAACCAGGAATGAAATGGAGTGGAATAGTAACAGTTGCTGCAGTTTTTCTTTGGAGTGCATCTGCCAGCCGCAACAGCTCAGCTGCAGAGCCCATAGGGCAACTCCAGGGTTTTGCCAGAGCAGCTCTGCTGCCTCACCTGGATCAAGACCATCAAATAAAGCCACTGTGTGGATTGTCCAATAAATCCACCTGCTCCCCATTCAGCCACCAGCAGGACTGGCGTAGGCACAGATCAGTTTTTCTACAAATAAAAGTTTATGTCATTTACCCATTTGGGGGAATTTTATGAAGGTCGGTCACTTACTGATTTTATTGAATAAATTGGCTAAAGAGCAATAAATCCTTAGTAAGTAGGTTTTGAGAAAGGCAGGCAAAGCATCACAGATTTCCATGGTTTAAAAAAGGCATGGACTGGTTTTGCTTTTGCACTGTATAAGGAGAAATGTCCACCTCAAAATCTTGTCAGTCTTTCTCCACTGAATGGAAATGAAATGGATCCCAAATTCTGGCAGCACAACTTGGAGCCCACTCACCTTCTTCATTAGCTCTTGCTCAGTTTTAGAGACTTTTTTTAATTTTTCATGCTCTGTTAGTAAACCCACTGTAAAAAAAATTTAGTAATATAGACATAACTGCCTAGCTTTTTAAAAGTATTGCTAAGAAATAAAATACCATTTTGGAGTGAAGATTCTGCAGTCTGCACAGGTATGTGAAGTCATTGTTTCTTTGGTTTTCAGTGCTGGCTTTTTGTCTAAAAAATCCTGGTTTTGTATTGACTTATAGCTAGAAAAGTATGAAGCATTTAAGAAACTACCTTTAAATGAAATGTAATATTTTCGTCAGAAACTGCAAATTATAGCTTGCTGGGAATGAAGTATAGATGAAGTGTGAGGAAAAAGTATAGCATGCACTAAAACTAATAGTCTTTCTAAGAGCTGGGCTGATATAATTAGTAGAGTTTTGAATGTGTATCCCAGACTCACCTTCATAACGAATATGATTGTCCCTTGAAATGCAACATACATGAGAAGATTGTCTGTAGATTGTTTGGAAAAATACTCTGGCACTGAGTTTTCCATGGAATCATCATCTAAAGAAATTCATACAAGGATATTCGGTGCTCTGAGCAAACTGTGTCGTGCTCTAGGACGCTCCTGTTTAGGATGCAGTAGTCTAGTGTCCCTCTTCCGTGGCATTTGCTGTGTGCACTGGGAATATTTTGGATTTACAGCATATCATCCCTTATCTCTGGGTCAGTGATCTCCAGTTCCAAAGACAGGAATTACTGTGTCCAGCAAAGACAGGTTTTAGTACTTATCCCTTTCCTGCCATTGTCCTGTGCTTCACAGCCACCCATGATCTTCATCTCAAGCCAGAGTTCTCAGTTTGCCCTAAATTTGAAGTTTGCCCTTGCAGAAGGGTTTGTTTATTCATTTGTGAACAGGAAGAGAACACACAGAGCAGTTATCTCAAGGACAGTTTCCAGCTGGTCTGCCCAGCTTGAGTGGTGTCTTCCTGGCTGATGGTGAGACAGCTGAACCTGTCAAAGAGCAATATTTCCTCCATGTGGTCAGGTAGATCTCTACACAGAGTTTTATCTCCTTATTTAGTTTGGAAAAGTCTTTTAGAGTCTCTAAGTGCATATGCAAGGATGGATATGCCACAGCCTCTGGAGTCAGTCAAGAGGAGGCCATCAAGATGATCAGAGGGATGGAGCAGCTCTGCTGGGAGGAAAGGCTGAGGGAACTGGGATTGTTCAGCCTGGAGAAGAGAAGGCTTTGGGGTGACCCAATAGTGGCCTTGCAGTGCCTGAAGGGAGCCCACAGGAAAGATGGACAGAGACTCTTGACAAGGGCCTGGAGTGACAGGACAAGGGGCAATGGCTTCACACTGACAGAGAGGAGGTTTAGGTTGGATATGAGGAAGAAATTGTTCCCTGTGAGGGTGGGGAGGCCGTGGCACGGGTTGTCCAAGAGAGGCTGTGGACGTCTGGAGCCTGGGGCTCTGAGTAACCTCGTCTGGTGGAAGGTGTCCCTGCCCATGGCAGGGGTTGGAACTGCTTGGTTTTTAAGGTCCCTTCCAACACCCAAACCAGTCTGTGATTCTGTTGAGGGCAGGATGTTCCAGAGCCATTGTCGAGGTATGTTCAGTTTTCAGTTTGATCTCCCTGTTTGTAGCAATGCTAATGTGCCCTGCCTATATCAAGGTCATAGTGTGTATGTGGATCAGTTTGTATGCAAGCATCCCTCACCCACTACAGCTTATATCTTCACCTTTATATATTTATATAGTTATATATTTATATTTATATTTATCTATTTCCATATCTGTGTCTATATATGGATATATATATCCATATGTGCAGTGTATTGGCACAGTGTATTGCAGCATCTAATCTGAGTTGTCCCTGCTTCTCTCAGGCTCAGACAGACTCTTTCAGGAGCCCTTTTGACCAAACCCAGTGGGGTTCACTCCAGCCTATAGAGCAGAGCTCCAGTCTGCTTCAGCCGCGGAGTTTTCACGGTCTAAATGATCCTGAAGATTTCTTCATTTCATTGCAGTTTGTTATTGGGCAGAAATGTAAAATGCTACTTAGCATGTTTATTAAAAAACTGCTGAAAGCACCAGCAAACTCTTTAAAATGGTCAGCTGCTAAGCACTTTCCCCATGGTTTTTTTTTGTATTTATTGCTAATGCTATCTGTACATTGCAGCCAATGGGGTTTTTTTCTATATTTTGGTAAACTTAAACCCTGATTTTGTTTTTTATAAAATCTGTACCACAAGCTAAATCAGTTTAATGCTGCTTTTAGCAAAGTATGGGCTCACAATCTACCTCATGAGGCAGCGTAAAGTTGTCCTTCTAAGCAGACTCACTACCAGCTTCCAAGTACGTACTTAGGGATCGCAGAGGGCCCCCTTCCCCTTGGCTGAGCACAGGGGCACACCAAGCATCTGACGGGCATAATAACAAAATAAACTGTCTCTGCCCCAGCCCACAAAACAGCTGCTCAACTGAGAGTGGTATTGCCAGAGTGTAACGTGTTTTCAGCAGTTTTTGTGGCCCTCCCTCACATCCTGTGTTGGCACAGGCATTGCCACAAAGGAGGGAAACACAGAAACCATACAGGAATTCCATAATTCTTTTCCTCCAGAATAATTTTTATTAAAGCCTCACTTCATGTTTGCAGTCTTCCCATGTGGATGCTTTTTCTCAGTCTCAGCTGACTGTTCAAGAGAGGGATCATCTGGGCTCTAGCAGAGTCTTACATCAGGTATGTGACTCTTCAGCGGACTTGAAAAATACCTCAATGCTTGTCTTTTAAGTGATCTTTTATAATAAATGAATATGGGCAGAGTCAAGTCCTCTATTCCCTGTCCTCTTCCATTTCCCCTGTGGCTGTATGACTGTTCCAAATGCCTGCAAGTATTTTGGTTTTGCTGTGTTCAGTAGCATTTGAGGCATTTCTTCTGCCAAATCACTTTTTGTTTCTTGAAGCTTTTGGGAAAAGTCCACTGGAATCCCAGTTCGAAACTTTTAAAGGCTGTTCCACAGTATTGGAATAAAAAACTTACTCATTAAAGTTGATTGGCTTGAGAGCATTCCTTCTTTCCTTTTTGAGAAAATATCAAACCTCACCTTCGTTGTCAAAAGCTTTCCAAATATGTTTCTATGCTTCCCTGAGGAGAAAAATTTCACAGGTTTATGTGGATTGTAGCTTATTCTGTGTTTCACACATAGTTGATCCATTTCAGATCTATTTCAAATAATTTTTTTTATTATTTACCAAAAAAATAGTCTACCTGAAAGAGTTTCCTTTGCTGCTAAGAGTGTAACTGCTCTGACTTGACATATTCAAGACATTGATAAAAGACATACAAGACATTCATAAAACTGCACCCTTAAATGACTGACTGTAATTAACAAATGTTATAGAAGTGTTTTGCATATAATAAATGGGAGAAGTCAGGAAGGACTAGTAATTCTGGATTATTTAAATGAGCATAAGCATTTATTTTTAAGCAAAGTTTATTGAGAGCTTGCCTTTTCCTCACTAATAAGGAGTGTAACAAAGGGTCTCAGTCAAACTGAGCTCCATAGGAAATGAGGGGGATGGAAATATGGAGAAACCAGTGCAGGGAAGACTTCCCACTGTGTCCACTCCTGGTGTTTGGCAGCAGTCCAGTCCCAGTTTCTCTTCTGCCACTGGAAATAGTTAATGATATTTTCTGCCATTGACACTTCATGCCTACTTATTACCCTGTGTGGGCTTTACTTTCCCCACTCACAGGAGTCCTGCTGCTTGGAACGGCTGCTGGGCTTCCAAACCCAACCACCCTTTGCAGCTGAAGTAGTCACTGCTGGATGGAAGTGTTCCTGTGAGGAATATTATTCCCTAAATTGAGCTGGATTGCCTGGACAATGTCCTGCTGCATGTTAGTACAGCTGGAACTGCCTTAGCATCAGCTCATTTTCCCTTTGCCTTTAGGTGTCAGAAGCGAACCACACACATTTTCCAAGGATTTAAATCCCCCTGGTGTTCACAGGTGTGGCACAGAACTGCTTGCTAGGTCGTTATGTGACGTTTCCTTGTGCTTTCTATTTAGAGAGTCAGTCGTGGTGTCCTTTCCCTCCCACATCTGGAAGGTCAAGTGAAACATGGTCTGGCTGCAGACACTGCAAACCCTCCCCACTTTGAGAGCAGCCTGCCTCAAATAGCAAATAAGAGCATGCAGAGTGTCCTTCCCTCTCTTCAGGTGAGTTATAAAGCTCCTGGACATCTCGTTTGCTTGGTGAACTACGCTCTCTCTAAGTACCACTGAGAGAGTGTCAGTGGCAAATTGTCACAAGTGTGTAAGTGTGGGGAAAAAGTGTCAGAATTAGAGACAAGTATGGAAAGATGCTTCATTTTGAAAAGAACCCATTTTTACTTGCACACATCCTCAACTCAAACGCCACAAGCACCAAGATGCTTGTATTGAAGTGGTACCAGTCAGGACTTCTTGCAAGGACATGGTGGACCAAGCTTATCCACTTCTTAGTCCATATCCCATCTCCTTGGGTTCTCCTCCATGGGTTCTCCTTGTCTTGGCAACCATGTGCTGGTTTTTGAATATGGCTTTAATACCCTTCTGACACTGACAGACACTGAACTTTTTTTGTCTCCATCCAGCCCCACTTCTATGAGGACTTTCTCAAAGGATGAGAAATATATAAATTAAGGGGTCATTTAGGTTTGAAGAGACCTCTGAAGGACATCTGGCCCAACCTCTCACTACAAGCAGAGCAAACTTGGAGCAGGCTGCTCACATTATGATCCACTTATCCCGTTCATCTCCCACTCACTGGGCTCCAGTGTCACAGGCCCTGCTCAAGGCAAAGTCCAGGATGCTCACTTCTTTTCCGCCATTGGCCAAGCCAGTCACTTCATCAAAGACAACCAAGTTGTTCAGACACCATTTGTTGGCATATCCATACTGATTATTCCAAATCAACTTCCTGCCTTTCATTTGGTTTGCATGGTTTCCAAGAGGAATTGTTCCACAGCCCTCCAAGGCTGACCAGCACTGGTATAGATAGCATTTCTAGAGAGTCCCTATACTGAATGCATCTGGAAGATGAAGTTCCTTCTCTCATTTATAGAGATTTATCTTTCCATGGTCCAGCAGCTTTTAGTTCTTTTGGCAGAATTTGCTGTCTGAATAAGCAGGGTGTTCCAGTGCCCAAGCTTGCTTGTTCTGTCTCAGCACAAAATTGATACAGAGGTTGCTCAGCTAATCCAAAATAAATATATTGCAGCTTTGTCTCTGTGAATATAGCAGTTTTTAATTTTTATTTGTTTTTTTTCTACTTGGCAGGAAAATGGAACTCAAGGCAACTTTCCCCAGTTTAACCTTCCAGACAGTCTTCCTGAGAGTGATACCAGAGTCCATACAAAACCATCTGAACTGGAGAGCACCAGCATCGGGGTCAAGCTGCCTATGACAGCTTCAGGTAGAATATCCCTGGATAAACTGAAAGGACTGGAGTGACAGGCTGCCTGCACAGATGAAGAGTGTGTAGAGTCAGGACACTCAGGGACCAGAGGTGCCCTGCTAAATGGCTGCTGAAATATTTAACAATTTAGAGCACAGCAATATGGATGGGACTCAATGATTTCTGATTATCCAGCTTGGGGAGGTACCTGATAGGAGAATGATTTGACTAACACAAATACAGAAGAGAAACATGCAGTATAAAAAAAAAAATGTATATTTGTCTAAGACTTAGGTGGGGTAGCTCACAGCAATATTCTATTACAGGGATAAAACCCTTTCCCACTTCCTTGTGGCTGTGTCCCATTTAATTGATGTGGGCTAAATTGCATTTTGGGAGTTCTCGGATCTAGAAAGTTTCTGACAGAGTTAATCTATTTCTAGAAGGAGTCTAGGAAAAAAAAGGTAGTGGCCTTTTGCTTTGAAATGATTTAGCATTCCTGCATTGCTGGATGAAGATCTGCCACTGTTTAACAAAACACCCACACATGCATGCAACACATTGATTTATAATGCTCCTGTCTGAATATATATCCACATTTAAATGATGGGAGTGGAGGTGTTAGGGCAGCTGAAATTCTATGCAGGAAGAATCAGAAGTAGGAGAAAAGCAGATTTGGGCTCCCTTTAGTTCCTAACCTCAGGCATCTGAGCTTGAAGATTTTTATCAGAAAAGCAAGTACTTGTAAGATTTGGTTAGTTAGACATTACTGACAATTTATAAATATAAATTTACAAACCAATAAAAATGTAACTTTTCATGTAAGTTATGGAGCCCAAGGGAGCAGATAGACAACAGATGGGATTTTCAAAAACATCTATATACATAACTTCCCTTCCAATTAAATAATTTTTACCTAAGCTCTCTTAAAAGTCTTGCTGACAGATGATAAATGCTTTATTGAACTTAATACTGCAAGCCAGAAAAAAAAAATAGAAATTTGTACAAAACTGCAGAAGCAGAGAATCTTAGTTGGAAGGGAACTCTAGCAGCTTTTCTCAGCATCCTGCTCAAAGTTGTGTGCTCTACTGTGAAATGTTCCATTGTAAAAGCACTTTGCCATCAATTTTCTGACATTTTATTGATTTCTGGTTTTACGTTCTTGTTTTCTGATTTAGAAGCCTTGAAAAATTTTAGAAACCAGTTAACAGTCTATGAGCAAAAAGAAATTTTCAATTATACAGAGCTCTGGTTTCTTGGCCTGGAAGCTAAAAAGATTGAAGGTTTGCCTGAAACCCAGAATAATAATTGTTATGATGATGAGCATGGTTCCTACTTAAAGGTAAGTGGAAAAATTATGGTATTAGTTTTGAGCTCAGTAAGTCTGTAGTGATTTTATGCCAACTCTTAAGTGTTGTCTCTGAGATAAATGTTGTTTCTAGAAGATAAATATTCACATAGGGAAAACATGCCTTTTAAAGCTCAGGGGAGAATTCACTTTGCATGTCATGCAGGGTTGATACGAGGTAGGTGGGCCATGTAAGCATCACTTGGGATTTTCCTTGTTACCCTTATTTGTTGTAGACTTCATCTGCAGCTAACCCACCATCTGTCATGGACAGCAGACTCACACACACACCTGAGCTACTTGGAAGCCTGGTCTTTGTTGTACTCTTTGAATCTGAACTCTTTATGTTCTTTTGAAGGTTTTACATGACCACATTGCCTACCGCTACGAAGTCTTGGAGGTCATTGGGAAAGGCTCGTTTGGGCAGGTGGCCAAATGCCTGGATCACAAAACCAATGAGTTAGTGGCATTGAAAATAATAAGGAATAAGAAAAGGTGAGATATCTGCTGACTTTAAACCAGTACAATCATCCCTGTTATATAGAGGCAAACTGTGACAACATGAACAAGTCAAAATCAAACCTCCTGTACATTCATTAAACAGTGAGGGCAGAGTGAGGAAAGAGGATGTCAGGAACTGGCCTGGACGCAGAGGAGAGACAGCCTAGGAAAGCAAGCACAGTTTCTCCAGGGTCACAAGGAGGTCTCTATCTGCTGCATGATGAATACACAAGCCAGGTAACCAGCCGTGCAGGACTGAGAGTGGGGACCATCCCCACAAGGCTCCAAAAACACAGGAATGTGCTGGAAGGCACTCATCACTTGCTTGAACATGAAAAATTCTACACTGTGGTCCTAAGCAACCTGTTCCTGTTAAGTGGCTGGTTACAAATTTGTGAGTTTGAAGCAGAGTCAGTGAAACAGATGTTCAGCTGTTCAGTTTTCCCCTCAGCAAACACTAAGTGTAAAGATGCTTTTCAAAACCCACTGTCTGGCTGTGGTAGGTGTGAAACATGGCCTTATTCAAGGAAAGTGAAGCATTCCTATAGACTTGAGAGCACCAGGATTTTAGTCTGGATGCTCATTGGAAACCTTTTCATTTAAAGGTTTTTTCAGACAAGTCAAATTAGGTACCCTGAAGTGTTATGCAAGGCCAGTGTATTTAGACAAGGAATCAACCGTAGGAAATCAAAATTACATTGGTTAACAGGGTTGAGTGAAACATTTCAATAATTGTCCCACCTGGTGAGCTTACAGTAAGATCGTGGTGTTTGTGGCATTTGTAGAAATACAAATGCTACCCTGAGTTTATGTCACCATTCCTGTGTCATGTGATATTTCAGATTTCACAGCCAGGCTTTGGTAGAAGTGAAGATCCTTGATGCTCTGCTGAAGAAAGACAAAGATGATACTCACAATATCATCCACATGAAGGAATACTTCTACTTTCGCAATCACTTCTGTATCTCCTTTGAACTGCTGGGGTAAAGTACATTTTCCTTTACACACACCTTGAGGAGAATTACAGATCTTGTGCCTTACAAGATTTAATTTTTATGTCTTCTTCAGAAGAATTGGCAGCTAGAAAGGAACACTGTCTAAATACAGACTGCATAACTGAGCCTTTGATCACCCAAGGTGAACTGAAAAAGGCCACGTTCAGACTTCACACGAGCAATGACATGATCCAACCCTTATTTTCTGTGCTGGGTATTGAAGTCTTCTTCCCCGAAAGACCTGTGAGGAAAAGAGTAAATTCAGGACTGGTAAACTTCAGGGTATATAAATATGAATAATATCAAATAATTTAAAAATAAAACTGCATCTTGTTTTTTATGAATCTTTGCTGCAGGGCATGTTAGGAGGAATTCTGGAGGAATTTTGGAGAAGTCAGATCATTTTATTCATCAGCCTTGTAATCAGGGAATCAAACTGGAATTATCCAGGCTACCCATGCTTCCCCAGCCCTTAGAGTAAAACCCCTATTGCTGCATGTGCTACAGCCCCTGCTGAAGATTCAGCATCATGTGGACAGCTTGATCCCCAAAAAACCTAAGTCCCTTGTGTTGCTGCATGTGAGTCTGTCACTTACAGGCACACAGGGTAAGAGGTGACTCCTCTCCAGGGAAGACACAGACCAGTCTTTTCTGAAAGCTGCTATAGAAACACATAGGGAAATGGGATAGCCACTATCTTTAGCTCTTTACAGAGGAGTTGGAGACTAGTTGTCATAAAAAAATGTTTGTTTGGTAAAATTTTCATTGCCTTTAAAACACCATGAAAAGCGTTTGATTTGTGATCTTTTCCATTAAGTCCTGGCAACTTTAATTCCAAAGGAATGGGCCATGCCTGCCACCAGTGGACACTCCAGTGGGGAAGGCAGAAAGCTCCAGTTGGTCATGTCCTTGCAAACATGTGCTACTGCTGAGGACACCTCTCACAGGGAAGAATTTATTCCTAATATCCAATCTAAACGTACTCTTTCAGTTTGAAATTGTTGCCCCTTGTCCTATCACTATCAAAAATCTCTCTCCCTCCTTTTTATAAGCCCCTTAAGGCACAGGAAAGCTGTAGTGAGAACTTCCAGAGCCTTCTCCAGGCTGCTGGGCAGGGCTACTGGAAGGAGATAAGATGTGATGGCCACAGGAGGGACATAAAAACCTAATGAGATCTGAATTGATGGGGGGGTTGTCTAGAAATATTTACTGCTGGTTAAAAACCTTTAGACAGAAATTATTTACTCAAGATGCCAAAGCAAAGAGAAATGACAGCAAAAGGAGACAGAAGAAAATTTATTTCAGTTCCTGAATGATTATTGTTCTCAGTGAAAATCAGCACAGCTGCTTAACAGCAGAGAGTTTAGCAAGCAGGTTTGCTGATTTTACATCTGCTTTAGATCTGGGAGGTGTTTGTGCATATCACATGCAGAGCAGCATTCTCAGGGAGGAAAATAGCTGTCATTTTCCTCTGCATGAGTCCTTCATGTGGGAAGAAAAGCTCTTAATGCACTGGAAACTAATCATGCCTTTAAAAATAAATTCCCCAATCTCTTATCTGCTCTCTGTCTGCTGCTTCTTCCTCCCCCACAGAATAAATTTGTATGAGCTGATCAAAAAGAACAATTTCCAAGGCTTCAGCCTGTCTTTGATTCGCCACTTCACCCGGTGTGTGCTGAGGTGTTTACAAGTGCTCTACCAGGAAAGAATCATTCACTGTGATCTGAAGCCTGTAAGTACAATCATTTCATCACCTGGTATTCTGTACAGAATGAATGAGCTTATCCTATTCTTTATTGATTGAGAGGAACTGTCAGGAGAAACCCTAAAACCCAGTATGAGGTTTGTACAGAAGCTGTAATTTATTTCAGATTATGTTCATGCTGTAGTCAACTGATTATTACCATTGATTCAGTTCATTCACAGAAGCATTAAAATGAGATTATTTGGTTGCCAAAACGTATGTAAATATGAGTCAAATTCAGGTAATGACTTTTAGCTTACACAAAAAGAGAAGTACTTGTAAAATTAAGTATTTCAAGATGACAGACATTGTAATGTGAGGAGTATTCACAAGGCAGACTGTTTCAGGTTATCCAGTTAAGTCTATTTAATTTCTTAGGCATAACTATAAAAATTAAGTAGCCTAGTAAATGGCAAAGGAATTCTGTGGAACAGTATTTAGGGTGTTCACCTGTTTCTGGAGGAACATCTGTCATCCAATTCCCTCTACTGTATCTGCTAAGCATTCATGCTGGGTGAAACATTTCCATTCTCCTTAAGCCCCAAATCAAAATTTTTGCAATTTTCTGAGGTTTCTGAAAGATTTTTTTATTATATTTTCATTTTGGGTGAAAGTTTCTCTTGATTTCCTTTTCAAAAGGGCAAATGAACTAATAAAGAAATGAATAAGTTCTCAGGTAAAAATGCTAAGGATAATATTCTATTCTCACTTTGCTAAATGTATCTTGATTTAGAATTCTGAGAAGTCACATACTGTCTGTACCCGTTGTCTTGCCAATATCTTTGCCAGACCAATTTGTAGTGAGAAGAGAGGCTTGCAACATAACCCAGATATCTGAATCAAAAACAATTAGCCCAATAGGAAATCTGTTTCCAGGCAGCCACTGACAAGGAATGATGTTGGCAGCATCAATTAGTGTAGTCTGTATTTACATAGAGCAACATATTAGTGAAAATGTAGTGAGTTAACTAAAAGACAATTTTGTTCTCATTCAACAATTGAACAGTTTTATGAATTTATATTGCCTGAAACTCACATCTGTTATCCCATCTGCCTCTTATGATATTTCTCAGCATAAGGTAGAATATGGAGTTTCTCTGGCCTTTATACTAGGTAATCACTGCCTCCAAAGCCTGGTTTTCCAGTCAATCCTGGTATTCCAGCTTTGATCAGCTCCATTGCATTGTGAGGGATTCAGTGTTAGAGACAAGAGTCCTACCATGAGCACAAAGGGATATCGAGCTGCAGAGAGGGGATGCTGCCTCCCTTACCAGAATCAAGAGCACCTGGATTGTGGAAGTCAGTCCTTGCCTTGACTTTCACCAGTAGCAGCTTCTCCTTCCTGGTGCATGGAGCATTTCCTTGTGAGCTAATTACCCAGGAAACCACTTCATCATTATTTGGCATCCACCTGGGAAGTGTTCAGTCCTTCAAAGCCCTGACATATAATCACTGTAAAACTGGTTGATAGAGGTAACCATCTGTCTGCTGAGGAGTGGAGAAGGAAATCCTTCACTTAGACAGACTTTTAATGAGGATAAAACTCAGCTCTGCAGAAGAGAGCTGAAGTCTGTGTTTGCTCATCAGTGCACATATCCCTGTGGTGGCTGTTCAAGGATCACTTTTCCAGCTGGAATTGCAGGAACCCAGTGCTGTACCCAGCTAAGAATCCATAGGACCCTGCCTTGTCCATTTATCCCTCCCTTGAGACCTGTGCATCACACAGGTGGGGAGGGGTGAGCTGACAAGGAGACTGGAGCAAGCTGTGCAGGGAAGAACTGTGGAGTGTGGCTCCTTCATGGGCCAAGGGCTTTCTGTGCTTACAAAAGGATGGTTCTGGTTAATTCAGCACAGCACAAAGCCAGTTTGGCTTTTACTAGATAAGCAACCCTGAGTTTTGGGGACCTCATTGGTGCCCTGTCTGGCTCACCTGCAGCCTGGGTACCTTTCCAAATCTCCTCTCTGCTTTGTTCAATTGCACATTATTGGCTGCCTCCTCAAACTAGCAAATGCATTCCAAAGAAGGTCGAATTTTGAAGCTCTCATTATGCAGAGAAGTATAAATGTGATTTGCACCTATCACTATCAAAAATCTCTCTAACATAATATGATGTTAAACCCCTCTTTTCCCTGTGATTTTTTTTTTTAGGAGAACATACTATTATACCACAATGGCCAAGGTTCAGTCAAAGTTATTGATTTTGGATCAAGCTGCTATGAAGACCAAAGAGGTTTGCAGAAAAGTCAAGTTGATGTAATTTTCTTAATAAGCTTTCTTAATTTAAAATAATGTGAAAAAGCTATTTCTTGGATTGGGCTAATATATTGACCTATGCCCCAAATTAGAACCTGGTGAAGTCTTCAGCCACTGGTGGTGGAGCAAATACTGGTAGAGACAAGTAAGATACTACCATTCTTTTTCTTTGTCCCAAGCCTGATCAGCTCCTCTACTCCTGTTGAAATCAGAATTGCACTTTCAGGAGTGGTTAGCTGAAACAAACTTAAGAGGATAATCCTAATATTTCACTTATCAAGAAGTTTGTCAGGTCCAGAGAGCCTTTCTCTGTGAGATGGTTAAATTTTAACTGGTACTTTTTGTATGAATACCTCAGGGAGGGAAATGGGATCTGTGCTTTGAATTGAGGAACTGTTGATTGATGCAAATGGAACACCTTCAAATAGGAAAATGAGCATGGATAAACTGAACCACAGCATTAGTAGAACAATTTCCTCCAGTGAAACTTGTTGAAGAACAATTTCTAAATAGAACAGTGGAAAATGTATCACCCATTCCTTTTAGGATGGGATTGGAAAATGTTTCCAGAGCCTGTGTGAGCAATCCGTGGACAGACAGATTTTTGATTGCTGAACATATGCCACTTTTCTGTGAAATCTGCAATTGACATTTCAGTCCCAACTGTGATATTTTGCTTCTTGTCTAATTTTTGATCCAGTGTACACCTATGTTCAGAGCCGCTTTTATCGCTCCCCTGAGGTGATTCTTGGTCATCCTTATGCTATGGCTGTTGATATGTGGAGCTTAGGCTGTATCATAGCAGAGCTTTACACAGGCTACCCACTCTTCCCAGGGGAAAATGAAGCTGACCAACTTGCCTGCATCATGGAGGTAACTTTTGGGATTGGTTTGCATACCCATTTGATAAACTGCACCACCAGGAACAAAGAGAAACCTCAAGCAATAATGAAATATGATTGGCTACGGCCTGGGCTCTCAGAGGGATGTTTAATGCAGCCTAATGGCTCTTTGAGCCAGAAGGGCCTCCACGAGCCTCTTTTCCTCCAGGCTGAGTCCCCCCAGCTCCCTCAGCTTCCCCTCATCAGACTTGAGCTCCAGCCCCTTGCCCAGCTCCATCCCCTTCCCTGGACACACTCCAGCCCCTCAATGTCCTTCCTGAAGTGACAGGCCCAGAACTGGACACAGGATTTGAGCTGTGGCCTTACCAGTGCCATGGAGAGAGGGACAATCACTGCCCTGGTTCTGCTGGCCGTGCTGTTTTTGATACAAACACATGTACAGGCAGCACTAAGGAATCCCTTAATTCCCTCCACAATAAGAGGAAATATTTTGCAGACATTTCACAGTGAATTGCAACCTTCAGCTTCTTTTCATAAGGAGGGCAAAATGCCACATCTCACCTGATAGTTATTGTGTATCTTTATGAAATGAGGAGTAACTGTATGAATTCATTTTCTATGAAGGTATTGGGTCTTCCACCAGCTGATTTTATCCAGGCTGCATCCAGGAGGAGAACATTCTTTGGTAATTCCTTCTGATTATTTGTCCTTGCTGGATCCCTCTCTGCTAGTTAATCACTAACTAATTGCACTGGTGGAGAGTAGGGTTAGAGATCTTTAGCTAATTTCTAGCTGATAAAAATACTTCCAGGAAGAGGTACGGAAAAAAAAGCAAAAGGATAAAATGAGGCCTATAAACGAACCTGGAGCTCTGCTCTTCATGTCTCATGGGCCTCTAATTGCCAAAGTGATAGGCAAGTTGCTCCCTAAAAATACTGTTCCTGAAGGCATGCAGTGGGCTCTGGGAACTAATCTACATTGTTCATTTCTCTGTGTATAATTTGGGTGTGGAAATTGCTTAAAGCAAACAAACCAACAAAGTGTAGCATGTGGTCTCTAGGTTATAACCAATCCTGTTTGCCACAATCCTGGCAGACTATCAATCCAACAGGGCAAAACTGAAGTTAGTGGGATGGACATGGATACTATTCATGCAACTTTTTAAAGCATTTAGTGAAGGTTTTTAATGTAATTTTTTTGAGGATGTCTTTTTTTTTAAGATTCCAAAGGTTTTCCTAAATCCATAACTAACAGCAAGGGGAAAAAGAGATGCCCAGACTCCAAGGATCTAAGCACAGTGCTGAACACCCATGATGCTGGTTTCTTGGACTTTTTGAAAGGATGCTTAATGTGAGTTCATACTGTATGCAACAAGCTAGTTTTGACTTTGTTTTCATTCTTTTGTGCCTTAAAAATCTTTGTATCTGTTGGTTTTGTCTGGGTTTTTTTGGGTGGTGTGTTTTGAGTTTGTTTTGTTTTGTTTTCCACATGGCATCATTTGTATAACTATTATTATTGACATTTTACTATGTCTTCTTCAGCAGTGACTTCAAATTTCCTTCTAGCAGTTCAGTAGCACTTTCCTAAAGAAATTCTAAAGAAACTGCTAACTTGTGATTACGTGGGGAGGGAAGAAAAAATCATCCCACTCTGTTTCACAAGAAGGTTGCTTTCAGTGTTCTCCATTTGCCAAGTCTGTGTGAATCATCAATCCATTTTGGTTTGCTGGTTGAATCAGAATTTTCAGAAAATAATTTCAGTGGAGGAAAAAACCAAACCTTAAACAAGGAATTTTGGGTCCCTACCTTAACAGAACCAGGAACTGCATATTAAAAATGATTTGATGCTGCAGAGGGTTTGATCAGCACAGTGCTGACCTAAATAGGTTTTGAAGGATGGAGAAGATCCCATAAGATTTTTCCATGGTTTTGGGATAAAAAATAAAATTATTTTGTTTCAGAAAAAATGTCCTCATGGCCTGACTTTCAAAAGACAAGGCTGAATCTTTTGCCTCATGCTAATTTTCAGATAGAAATAGTTGAATAATGATTTGTCTCCCGTGGATTTAAGGTGGGAGCCTTCCCTGCGCATGACTCCTGATGAAGCGATGAAACATGCCTGGATCCAGGAGCCAAAAATATTCCGGAGAACACAGACTCCAAGGAAGATGAGTGATGGCTCATTCTCTGCACTGGAAAATAGAAGAGAGACTATTCGTAAGCATGTTCTACCTCAGAACTAAGTGCATTTATATCACTGTTTGGTGTTTCTTTGCGTGTAGGGTCATCTGCCTCGAGTAAGGGGAGGTGAAAGTGTGGAGATGGTGGATGGCCACTGAAATGGGATGGGTAAAGGCACCATTCCTCACTTGTGTAGTACTGCATGCCTTATGTTTTAGTTCAGCTGCCTGCAAGAAAACTGGAAGTGCTGAAGATTCACACGGAAAGCCCTTTTCCCTGCTGAGAGCAAAACAATATCTGACACCACACCACAGTGCATGTCACTTTCAGAGCAAAAGAATGCAGCAGTGGGGGTTGTAAGATCCCAGAGAAAACTTTCACCTGATTTGCTGGGAGTTTGTGGCAATCCTGTGTTTCACCTGCTGTTAAGAGTCTGCAGTCTTAACCCTCTCATTTTAATGATTTATTGTTACAGAGAATCTCTGGAAAAATGCAGCTGACAAAGTGAGAAGTGAGCTGGCTGACAGACTGACTCCCTTCACAGGCACAGCAGAAAGTGATGTGCAGAACACAAGGAAGCATGCTTTTCCAGAGAAATATTTGGAAAACCACATGGAAAAGCCTATTAAATACGATCAAGCAGAAGACGAAAGAGCTCTTCCAAAAACTTCCCTTTTTTTCCCACCAATTAAGTAACACAGAGCACAAGCTATGATTGGCTCAGTTGCATACCTAGTATATTTTGTAGGTATTATTTGTACTCAGGAATATAAGCTATATCTGTCTGTTCATGGGCTGTGCACATTGTAAGTATATTTAATGTTCTTTTTACTCTGGAATCATCTAGTCAACCAACACAGATTTCAAGAAGCATTCCTTTTCCTCATCTACATCCTTGTGGTCAGAGATTCTTCACAACCAGCAGCAATAAAATGGAGACTGTAGAGGTGGAGAGTGGCTTATTCTTGGTGTTATAACAGACTTTTCTATTTTATATTTTCCTGGATCTAAAAGAACAGATGTGTTGGCTGAAGAATCTGAATCCTTTTACTTACAGCAGCATAAGTCAGGAATAATTCATGGATAAGATTACTGGATTTACTTAAGTAAAAAAAAAAAAAAAAAGAGCAATCAAACCCAGCACCCTCATTTTCCTCCTTCTCCATNGAGACTGTAGAGGTGGAGAGTGGCTTATTCTTGGTGTTATAACAGACTTTTCTATTTTATATTTTCCTGGATCTAAAAGAACAGATGTGTTGGCTGAAGAATCTGAATCCTTTTACTTACAGCAGCATAAGTCAGGAATAATTCATGGATAAGATTACTGGATTTACTTAAGTAAAAAAAAAAAAAAAGAGCAATCAAACCCAGCACCCTCATTTTCCTCCTTCTCCATCTTCCTCTTTTTATAGTGAAGCTGCTAGATGGAAACCATTGTCACACCTTCCTGGCCGATTTAGAAATGTAAATTATGCTCTTTAACTCTCTAGCAACATCAAAGCAGAGTGGTCTTCTGGGCCCATTTCTGCAGGGACTCAACAGGAAGAATGAATTAAAGCATGATTTGGGAAAATTGTCCTTCATGGCACGTTTAACTTAATACTCTGAAAAAACCCCAACAAAAACCAAATTAATTTCTATGATTCCCCATTGCTTATGTGTTTAATGTGTTTAATTTAGGTATTTCGCTCTTTGAACAACAGACTTATCTTTTCACTGCATTTGTAAAGCACCCACTTCATTACACCTCTTACATTTACTGGAGCTTATAGCTAGAAATTCAGAAAAAGGAATAATGAGAAAATTGTCCTACCGAAATTAGCTGCTACTTTAGCAATGACACTGCAGCAGCCCCAAGGGAAAGAGGTGTTCAGAGGTGTTTAGAGTCACCATAGCAGCAAACTCCCACTGGCTCTTTTGCAAAAGGAAAATCCAAAGGGTATGGAAATGGTCCTCAAACAGTTCCAGTGTTACAGGAGTAAACAAGCCACCTGACAGGTACAGCTGAATCACTTAATGGTAGAAGTCACCTCAGGGAAAATGGACTGCTGTGATCATCCCCTCAGCTTCAGGCAAATCCTGGGACTCCTGAAGAAACACCTGGAAAATGAGTGACCCAAGAAGGGCAACAGCCCATTATTGAGGGTAATTGAGTGGAGAATTACAAGGGTATTTTGGCAGACAAATACCACCCTGCTGTGATGCAGACATTCCTGACAAGCAGGCCAGCTTGCAGTGCCAGAATTATTTGTATCTCTGGTTTCAGAGAGACTCCTTTGCAGCTGAACCCTCCTGGAGACCATAAAATGCTCCCATTCCTATTCTTCAGCAGAATGATGTACTGAGAAAAATGAGTTCTGTTCTGCACCATGTTACAGCACAGCACATCCAGGGTGGGTGCACTGCAGAGTGTGGACAGAGCCCTTATCACATTTCTCAGAACCTTGGAACAATAATTTACTAGTTTGGTGCAGTTGCTGCTCATTCTTCATCTGCTGTGTCACATTCTCTTCACTGCTTAGGCTGCCCCAAGTTGCAATATGTGATTCTCACAATTGTGCACTTGGGTTTTTGTCTGCTCTACCTGAGGGGCAGAATTTGGGGGCAGTTATACTGAAGTGCCCATGACACCTGGAATGGATGTCACCCTAATGAAGGTGTAAGCCTCTTTTGATAAATGGGCTTCTGTGCTGGAGCCATGATTTCTTCAAAATTAGTAGCTCTCAGTATTAGTATTTCAGTAGCTCTTTGTAGTAAGCATCATCATATTATTTCTCAAGGCATATGCTTATGGATTTTCCAAGGCATTTCAGTGTTGAGGGAAAAGTGGCAAAGTTATTCATTTTGATCATGCTTCCATACAGAAGGCAGATGGATGTCATTTCACTGTAGCTGCCATGAATTTGCTGTCTTCCCTTTGTTGCTGACCTGCTGTTCTGTTTTAATTCCTGCAGCCTTTATGGTGTTCTTCATCTTCAAAATCTTTCCTAATAGGGGCTCTTTTGGATAACTGTTGGATTTTTTTCAGAGATGACAGAAATAAATAGAAATTACTTGGCAGAAATATCCAGCCCTGAGATATTATCACTGCTTTCACATTCCTCTGCAGAAACAAGCAGATCCATCAGACACAGGTAGCATCCTCATGTCTGTGCCATTTGAAAGGAGATAATGAGAAAATTGTCTGTATAAGAGAAATGCTACCTACAAAATGCTGAGAAGAATCCTCTGACTCATGCTCAGCTTGAGCCACCCTCAGACTTTTCATGACGCAGACTCACAGAGAAAAGAAGCACTGATAATTTGCTTTCTTGAAAAGCCCAATCCATGCATCATGTTTTGTTTCTCTATGTATTGCCATTTTTAACCACATTTGCCAAGAAAATGAGGTGGCTTCTTTCTTGTCCATCTCTGCACATTGGCCTGTCTGGCCTACTGGAAGGTGTCCCTGCCCATGGCAGAAGGGTTGAAATGAGATGATCTTTAAGGTCCCCTCCAACACAAACCATTCTATGATTTTATGATCTGTCTTCCAGTTGTTGGGCGTTTTTACAGCACAGATAAGTGATTTGGGGTGTAAGGTTGGAAGGAGTATCACAGTATGGAAAAGTTCTAGGAATCCACATCACTGAGTTGAAGAGAATGTGCAGGAACCAGCACTGTTGCAGTAGTGGATATTTACAGGTCACAAAGGCTCAGTGACCAAGCTGTTAGAACACTTCTGTCTCTGAAACCTCATTATAAAACTGTTGTCTGTAAATAACAACCTTTCTGGAATTGAATGCTTTCTGCATAATTGCACTTCACTGCTTCTGGGAGGCTTCGTGGGTATAACTGCAATACATCAAATACACAGTCATTGCTGAGCCTACATCTCTTCAAAAGCAGAGACTCTCCTGATTACTCCTGATCTACTGTGCAAGGATTTACCAGCAGGCATCAATTTCTGCAGCTCTGGGTGTGCCTGTGCCCTCCTGTTTGCTATGTGAGACAAGTAAAGCAAATTTGTCAGCCTGGGAACTGCTCATCTTTGACCCTCTCTGTGCTCCCAGTACTTTGAGCTTTCGGGTCACTTTTTTCAAGTCTGTCCAGAAAACTGCTATGTAGACACTGTTTATATTTGTTCCAAAATCTCTTTAGCCATCACCTGGTATGCCCTTGCCTTCAACAGTATTTTGGGCACCCCTTTAAAGCTTGAAAAGGGAAAAGGGGAGAAAGAACTGCAGTCCTACAATTCCTCATTCCGTAAATATCCCTCACATGCTGATGTATCTGTCCCTGCTCACCCACTTCGCAAATTACTTATTATAAAGAGAATCTCCCCCTCTATCCTCAGGTTTTTTGAGCATTGAGGATTTTCAGCCTATGAAGAAGAAAGGGCTTTTCACAGCTGCAGTGGGACAAGTCCTGGAACAGGAGGATTTGTGCAACACAGCAATGGAAAAACAAGCCCAGAGACCTGAGAAATTATATTATGCAAAAGGTGAAGAAGTAATTTCATGAGGCAGCTTGTGAAAATATTTCCCTTATGCCACCCCCTTTCCTTCAGGATTGCATGTGTTACTCAACAAGGAGCTTTACATCTCCTCTGCTACTTCTATATGATCCATAGGATTTGGAAGAAGTAGCCCTGCAGATGTGTGACGAAAGGTGAGTCAGTTTGGCACCATTTTCCACAAGGGCTGTAGTTTTTTGAAATAAAGATGTTGGGGAAGGTGATACAGGGAAATCTTATAAATATGATTGCTTGGCAACAGGTTCTGAAAACATAAAGCCTGTAAGTGAAATAGAAATGACAGTAACTTTTGAGATGTGAGGTATGCCGGACCAGAAGACAGGATATTGGGCAATACCGCTGACCATGCGGCCGGAGGCCTGCTGAGAAGGCAGGAAGAGGGTATTTTAGAGATTAGCATTAAGGTTTAGAAGATAGTGCCTTATTCAAATCTAGTAGTTCTGATAGGCTACATGTAAATTCTGTAGGATTTGTGTCTCGCACTGGTTGGTCACTGTAAATAGAATATTCAACATGGAATGGGATAAAACTTACTGTAACAGGAAATTTGCTCTCTTGGGACGACCCTCTCAGCTGGGACTGGTAGCTGAGAGCAGGGCTCTGTCACCCACGGCCCTTGCAAATAAAGCACGTGTTCCATGAGCAACCCTGTCTCCAAAGATCTCTCAACCTACTGTCACGGTGTGCATCTAACATAAAGAGAACCTGGGATGGATTCAGACATGGGAAAGAGGGCTGTCAAAGAAGTGAGCAGCTGAACGTAAGGAAATTTTTTAGCCTAGTTACAATAAGTTCAAGTTACCACTCTGTTAAATACCTATTTGGGTATCAGCCTTCAAACATTTTTAAACCAAATTTCTTTCTAAGTTGAATTTTTGTTAAAATTTGTCCTAAAAGAACAGAGCTGTTAAATAACCTCACCAGAATGCAAATATTGTGAAATGATACTGGGATTGCTTCAACTGGCTCTATGTAACAGGATTCTGCTACTTTCTGCACTGCAATGGAGTTGCTGAGCTGGGGTGGTGTGGGGTGGAAGTTGGTTGTGAGTCAGGGACGTTTGTGCTGCCTGCAAAGGATTTCAGCAGTAGAACAATCACGGCTGCTTTGAGTACTGGGCATAGCATTTTCCTTCTTCGTCACCTCCAGAGTTTGTTGCACGTCATCATAATCCCCAGAGAGAAAACTCAGTGAAACTTCACTGCTTCCCTCTCCTGTCTGTCTCTGTCTGTTGCCTGAGGCAGATACTCAGAGGTGCCATTGCATCCTGTGGTTCTGACTCTCCTCTTCCTTTTCACACTTGGCTCCTGTACAAGCATTAAGTTTTCTAAAGGAAGCAGATTTTATCTTCCTCCCTATTCTCAGGTCATCTATAATTTTAAAATCTTCTTGGCATGCTGCTCAGTGATATCTTCCTGTTCCTGTTCCTACACATCTCTCCCACGCCCCTCAGCAGTGCCATGCAAACACCACCACATCCTGTTCCACCCAAGACACCATGCAACTCCTATCCTTGTCACACTTCTAAAGAAGCTAAACCACTTCTCCTTGTAATTCCAGGAGAGTTGCATATTCCAGCAGCGTCTCAGTTGCATCCTCCAATCGCACACTCTTCTCCATGTGAGGAAGGGATTTTCTGCCTAAAAGTGGAGGACAAGACATAGTGAAAATTTCTCACATGGGCAGCTCTGCAAGATGCAGATTCCCTTGTCTTTTCCCCTCCCCACTTCATGATTAGTCCTGTCTTTGGTTCATCTCCCAGAGGGGCCAAAGTCTCTCAGTTTTGATATCCCTATGCTGTCCTAATCTTCAAATACTCAATTTGCTTTACTGTATCGCTCAGCCCTGGTTCCCCCCAAAAACAGAGTCTTGGGCCTCTCTGGAGCAGACAGTATAAAAAATGTCAGCATTTGATTAGAGAACTGAAATAAGAAACCATAAATATACTTGCAGTCTAAAGCAGGACTGTCAACAACATGACCTGGGATTCAAACAATCTGTATGCAATTTGATCTCTTTAAACCCTATCCCTGAGGATCAGATCAGGTAACTCTCCTTCTCTGTTGTTTATCTGTTCTTCCAATGCTTGCCTCAGAAAAATAATACAAATGGCTTTTCTACATTTTCCCTGCAAGTTAATAGGAATAAACTACTATGTCCTCCAAAATCCACAGATCTGGGATCAGTTTTGTAGTGGATTATGCAACTGGGGAAATTGGAGATGATGGACAAGGCACTAGTGGAAGAACTGGTCAGAAACCTGCTGAGGGTTTTTGTTTCTATGTCATTACACTGAAAGGTCTCAGGCAGCACAAGAGGTAATGCACTTTTCTCCTTTGACTCACTCCCACCAAGGTATAGCACATGGAGCAGAGGCCTTTTTCTTATTCTACTCTTCCATATTGCTGTCACAGGAGTGCTTTACATGTGCCACAACGGCTTCCTCTGATAAGCCATGGCATTAAGACTTAGCTTCTTTACAACAAATTTGTCCATAACTATCCCACCACAGTGGCACAATCAGGGTTCATTTCAGAATCTGCAATGGCAAGACAAATTCATCAGAAGAGCCCCTTTTCTTTGGTGAGGAGAGCCAACATTTACCCACCCTGAGGAGTACAGGGTAGGAGGTAAACACTTGGCTGCCTTGTTTTGGTTCTGTAGAACAAAACACCTGTTAAAAATGTTAAAGATGTATATGAAATGGCTTAGTACAGTTTCACTCAGGCAAGGTGCCAGGGCATGTTATGTAAAGTGTTGATCTTTCCTACATTTTAAATTCAATATAGAACAGTTGGGTTCCAGCCCTCCTTTCTGGCAACAGGCCAGCCTCGGGCACTTCCATATAAACTGGGCTTCTCGTAGCTGCCCAAGGTATCAGCAAGACTCAGAGACTGCAGAGATGATGGTGATGCTCTTCTTAGGAATCAAGAGAATGCTCTTCCTCTTGTTTCTCCCATGCTTTTGTTCTGGCCAGTTTACATCTCCACTGCTGCGTTTCCCCACCTTCCTGGATCCTTCTAGCATGTTCTACCTGCACTGGGACCACAAGGAACAGGAGCTGATGGGGTTGAGCTGCACATCCACACAACTGGCTGGGTGGCATCTGGATTCAGCCCTGATGGAGAGATGCCTGGATCTGACATTGTGTCAGGAGGTGCCTTCCAAAATGGCAGCATCTGCTTCTCTGTAAGTTGAACAGATTTCCTCTTCATCCCCCTTTGCCAAGGGTCATGCTCCAAGTATGTTGAAAAAAAAGGTATATTGAAAGGCTGAGGACTGGGAATCTTCAGCCTGGAAAGGCTGAGGGAATTGGGACTTTTCAGCCTGGAAGACCGAAGATTGGGGTCACCTAATTGTGGCCTCCCAGTGCGTGAAGGGAGAGACTCTTGACAAGGGCCTGGAGTGACAGAACAAGGGGGAATGGCTTCATGCTGCCAGTGAGGGGGTTTAGATGGGATATGAGGAAGAAATTGTTCCCTGTGAGGGTGGTGAGGCCCTGGCACACTTAAATATGTCAGGCATAGGATAGGACATCCTTGGAAATTCTTGTTTTTTTCCACTGTCAGGCAACCACTAAGGATAGACACTCGGTGTTAAAGCAGCTGGAGTTTAGAGGGGGAAAAATTCCACCAAAGCTAAATAAAAAACAGGCTGTTGGGTTTTTTTGCTTTAATTATAAAAGAGAAACAGGCAGCTTAATTTTATCCAGATGCAGAGAGAAAGAGTTTATACCAATGAAGTGTTTGCCAGTAGCAGTGGTTTTACTTTGTTCAGCTGTTTTCAGTTCCTCTTTCACACAACAGTAAAATATATTTTGCACAAAGTATGTCACAATGTTTATCTAAAAATGGGTGAACTTTGGAGGGAGTGAGGTAGCCAGCCTTCCTTACAGTCATCAGCTAGTTGCAAAATGGTGGTTGTCATATCCACTTCTTAAATCTTTTTTGGATTGTGACCCAGACAGGGACCTGTTGGCTGTGAATCACTGCAGGAAAAAAGAGAAGAAACGCTTGTTTTTATTTGTTTAATAAGGATTTTTAAAAAGTGATTTGGAGTAAACCCAAAGCATTTAATTTCTCCTAAAAGAACATCCTGGAAGGAAAATTTGAAATGTTTTATTTCAAAAGTATTAAACATTCCATTATTTTCAGAAAATATATTTAATGTTAACAATGATGTTTTCCTCCTTGGTAGTGGAAACTCTTTGTTTATATTAGAAAATAATTTTGGTCCCACCAAAGGTTACAGGTTTTTTCAAATCTTTTACATATCAGAAAATATCTCCCAATTCTTTTAGGTCTGGATACAGTAAGCAAGCACATTAAATCCAGAAAAATCCACATTTGCTCAGCTGTCAAGCATATCCACTGAACCCAAGGAACAGATAGTTTGATGGAAAGACATCCTAGTTTCTGTAAGTGGAATTTAGGTGAAGTTTTCTATTTGAAATCTTACTTCTAAGCCTCTCTCTCTCACGTCCTTGGTTTTTGTTTTAATTTTCCTTTTTACTACAACCAAAAAAAAAGTCATTATCTGAGTATTGTCAAGGGGTGAAAAACCAGCCCAAAAGGCTTGCTTTCACAAAGGAGGGTTGTTCTTCCAAGTGTTTACTGCATCCTTTGTTCATAATGTATATTTCATTTTAAATATTTTATCCATTTCAGAGTGGCTGATTTGCAGACTACTTATCTTTGAATCGGATCTTATAATGAAACCTTTACCAAATCTATTTTCTTGATGAGGTACAGAGACCCATCAGATTCAACTGACCCCAGAAGATTCTTCCCCTCTGACCTGATGTTGCACAACGTAAGTATTGAACAAGAGCCTGGTATGTTAAAAGTCTCCCCTTCTTCTGTTTTTCTTGGTCATGGCCATACTGAGTTTGGGACTGCACAGACCAAAAGATGGACATGACTGGTCTTGGAAATAGACCTGGCAAGGCTAGGAATAAAGTGGGAGTGTGAGGGGTTATTTGTTAGGAAAATGCTGTCAGATGTTGCCCATGCCCTTGGCTAGAGTTTCAGAAGCTCAATTCATTAGGTGCTAGTGAACTGCAGCAGAATTATTAACACAGACATCTCATTATTAACACACACATACAGGGCCATTGTCCCACCCATACAGACACACATTAAAATATCTTTAATTTAGTGAAGATATTTACTGCTCCCCATCATAGTTTTGTGAGAAATACACAATACCACAGAGAAATAATAAGTATACATTTAAATGCTGAAAAGTGTGGCTAAGTGCTAAGAAATAGAATACAAACTACCCTGTGTGCTATCTCCAGTATTAAGTTATGCAGCATCTCAGTTATCACATAAAAATATTTACAAGGGGAGCTGGATCCCCCTTTTAACTTCCCCCCCCCATGGTGTTTGCACCATCCTTGTCAAATGGAGTTCAAAAGCACCAACTCAGTGGGGTATTGTACCTTCCTTCTTCAAACAGCACCAGCCCACACAGTCAGCACTCCCTCAAGATGCAGCAGAACCTGCTGATCAGTGTAGGCAATATTCCACAGGAAAGAGGGGCACTATTTTTATTGCAAAATTTGTGGGATTGGTGCTATCATGTGCTTCTCACTCCAGAAAACCAGCAATAAAAACCAAAAAAGTTGACTGAACTCGATGGATGTTTCCTACACTCAGCCCATATTACAACTGGCAAATTAGTAATGCAATGCCATAATAGAAAAAAAATCTGAATGAAAAAAAGAATTAAGAGTTGTGGAGCTGAAAAGTCACAGAATACTTTGGGTTGCCTTGAGAAGCTGTGGCTGCCCTAGGCCTGGAAGTGTCCAAGGCCAGATTGGATGGGGACTCTGAGCAACCTGGGATAGTAGAAGGTGTCCCTGTCAATGGCAGGGGTTTGGAACAAGATGATCTTTAAGATTCTTTCCAGCCCATTTCACCTTTGTGGAGATGTGGAATGACTTCCTGACTTTGTTGTGATAATAGCCCAGCTTTTATACTCTTAAACAAACAAGCTGACACAATTTTTAGTTTCATTCCCCTGTTGGATTTCTCCCAAAGCCTGGCTAGGGGTCAAGGGGGAACCAAGGGAGTTGTCTTTGATTGTGTACGCCCCTAATCAGGCCAGATGTGGCCTTATCCAGTTTCTGGATTTGGAAAGGTAAACACATGTTTTGCCAATAAACAAAGACATATAACAATAGTTACATTTTATATATATATATATCTAACATTTGGTTGGAAGGTCCGTCTAGAGGCAACTTTGGCTCAGGGCCTGATGCTCAGGCCTCAGTCAGGGTCCGTTGTTTAGGCCTCAGGACTTCAGTTGCCTGTCACAGAATTTCTGGGCACATCTCCCTATCAGGTCTGAGGGCCACTGCAAACCTTCATTTGACCGCAGTACAAACTTCTGAGTCATCCACCACCACAGAAACTGCTTCATTTCCTCTTCTTTCTCTCAAAAGCTGGTGTTTGTTTGGCTCCTCTGGGCCTCCGATTATGGGACATGAGGCACAGAATACCAGAACACATCCCTGGCCCTTTGAAGAAGGCTCCGCCATTACCACCAACAGCAGTGTGTTCCAGATGTGATGGCCCTGAGAGAATATTTCCATAATAGAAAACAGTCTATCTGTGGAAGAAATAGGTTCAATCAGAATTAGTATTTATTTTATTACAAACCACTCAATTTTTTCCTGTAGTTTGTTCTAAATCAGAAAAGCAATGTCTCACAGTTCTGTAAAGACAAGAATACAGTCATCATAGAATTATGGAATGGTTTGGGTTGGAAGGGACCTTAGGATCATCTCATTTCACCTTCCCTGTCATGGTCAAGGACACCTTCCTGTATCCCAGGTTGCTCAGAGCCCTGTCAACCCCAGCCTTGGCCACTTCCAGGCACGGGGCAGCCACAGCTTCTTTGGGGAATCTGTGCCTCAGCACCCTCACAGGGAAGAATTTCTTCCTCATATCCAATTTAAACTTACTTTCTGTCAGCGTGAAGCCTTTCCCTCTTGTCAGACACTCCAGGCCCTTGTCAAGAGTCTCTCTCCATCTTTTCTGTGGGCTCCCTTCAGGCACTGGAAGGCCACAATGAGGTGACCCCAAAGCTTCTCTTCTGCAGACTGAAAAATCTCATTCTCTCAGACTTTCCTCAGGACAGAGGTATTCCAGCTTCTCAAGACTTTATTGGCCTCATCTGGACTCTCTCCAACAGTTCCATGTCCTTCCTGTGGTGGGACTCCAGAGAGAAAAGAGGTCACCCCTCAGCCTCCTGTTCTGCAAGCTGGACAAACCATGGAATCTCAGCTGCTCCTCACAGGACATTTCTTCCAACCCTCCTACCAGCTTTGTTCCCTTCCTCTGAGCCTCCATTCAAGGAGCTTCACATCCTTCTTAAATTCTAGGGCCCTGAGCTGGTTTTGGCTGGGATAGACTTAATTTCCTTCATAGCAACTGATATGGGCTACATTTTGGATTTGTTCTGGAACAGGATTGAGAACACAGGGTTGTTCTAGTTCTTGCTGAGCAGAGATTAAACAGAGTGAGAGTCCTCTGTCTATCATCCCACCCCTGAGAGGGTGCACAAGGAGTTGAGAGGGCACACAGCTGACCCCAGCTGCCCAGAGAGATATGACAAACCTGGAATGCCAAGGGATTGTTTTGTTTAGGCTGCACTGTTCCAGTTGCTGCTTTTGCATATTAATCACCTTTTGCACTTCCCAAAACAGGCTGGACCAATCCCCTTTTCTGAAGCCCCATTTGTCCCCAGTATTAATTGTAGAGATGCAGACAATGTCTGTGAGCTCCACAGAGCCCACAGTGCTCAGGACACAGCAGGGCAAAGTGTTTTGCATGTGGGTGTGTGAAGCTTTCAGAACTCGAGACTCTTCCAATGCCAGAACCACTTCCCAACGCAGGTGACCTCAGCATGGCCATGAATTTGTATTTCCTCATGTTACTGACATAAAACCCTGTGCCATCAAAAAATGAAGTAGAAATAGACTTCTCTTCTCATTAGAGGTTTATGTATAACTGGAAGAGTGAACAACTTCCTCTTGAATGTTAGAAAGAGGAGGGAGCTCTGAGCTGTACCCAGCCCAGAGCGTCACTCTCAGAACGGTCGAGGGAGGGAAAAAGGAGAACCAGGAACAAGAATGGCAGAAAATGTCCTTTATGCTGACTTGAACTTGCCTGAATCAACCAGACCCAGAATCCTGACGGTCCCTGATGTCCAAGGTAGGTCCAGTGCTGAGCACTGAGCTTTCTTTGCATTCCCCAGTCTCTCTCCCACATATGTGGAGAGAGTTCCTTGGAGCAGCAAAGTCCCAAAGAGCACAAGGGAAATGTGAGGACCAGTGCTGGAAAAATTTGCAGGTGGAGTGTCCAGATAGGGTTGTTTATATTTACAGAGACAAGTTGTTATGAGATGTACTTTTTCTTGCTAATGTGCAAGTGTGAGGGAGCGTCTCTGGTGTGATATTAAGAATAGTTTTTATCCATTTTGGAGACCATTCCAGAACTGAACATCCACTACTCCTGGCCCAGGCCTGTTGTCCCCCAGCAGACTGAGATTCCTGCAGCAAACTGCTCAGGATGGAGTGGCTGCTATTGCTGGTGTTTGCAGCAGTCTCCTGCACAGCTGTTCCTGCTCTCTGAGCACAGCATGACACAGAAGCCTGGGGGCTTCTCCTCCTGCTCTTGGACAAACTGCTTGTTTGATGCACAACTGTGAAATGTTTCATGGACAGGTTTAGTCTGATTTAGGATCAAACACTTTGCAAAATTCTAACCTATAATTCGTCTTTCTTTAATGCAGTAAAAATGTTTATGTAAGTGTTTGCACTGGTTTTGCAATATCTGCATTAAAGTACATCTTAAAAATTAACAGACTTAATACAGTCTGTATTTAACAGACTTCATGTCTCTCTATTTAATTTTCTTTTTCTTTCCTTTCTTTCTAACCCTCCTTTCACTCTGACAGAAGTTATTTCCTGCCATTGGGTGCTTGTCTTTTGCACCAAGTGTGAACCCTCTGCATCTCTTTTCAGATAGATGGAGTTATTAACACCCCAGGAAACAGGGCTTTACTACCCCTTTCAACAGATTAATTCAGGGCTCAATTGACCACAGTAGATGCCACCTGATTACAAGTTCCATTTTCCTTATAATTTAACCCATTTATTCCTATTCAAAATTTTGATAGATTTCTAGTAACATTTTTATGTTTCTCTGTTTGTGCCTTTCAGTGAAACCCCTACCAATTCTTCTATGTGTTCACTGAATTTACGCACAAGATTTCCCAGATGTCATCTCCATCTTCTCAAAAGAGCTCAAAACCTTGGCTTCTGTCTTAGCTCTGTACAGTGATAGAACCCAGGGAGCTCAGTGTTGTATATCACAATCACTTTAAGATTTATAACACTGCAACATCCTAGTTTTTACTTTCTACTCACTTTTGATCTCCCTCTGACCCTTCTTTCCTCTCCGTATGTTTTCTTCCCTGCTGGTTTCTATTTATTACTTGCAGATGATAGAATAGATTTCACTATTCTCCATGTTATCTTGTTAACTTTGATAAGATCTCAAACACCTCCAAATTTAGCACAGTCTGCAGTTTTCAGGCTTTGATGTTTTAGTCATTCCCACCATTCCTGTCTGGATTAACAACCTTAGGCCACCCTTGGCACTCTCCTCCCCGTTGACAATATGGGTGTGTGCCCCCGTCCCCTCTAGTATTGTCTGCCTTGAAGAGAAACCAGATCTGTTCCTGCCTCTAGCAAGTCCTCCAAGAGTGAAAGTGTCATCATGGAACATGGAAGCAGAATATCCTGAGCTGGAAGGGACCCACAAGGATCATCCCATCCAACTCCTGGCCCAGCACAGACACCCCAATACTCCCACCCTGTGCATCCCTGAGAGCACTGTCCAAATGGTGCTTGAGGTCTGACAGCTTTGGGGCTGTGACCATTCCATGGGGAGCCTGTTCAGTGGCCCACCACCCTCTGGGGGAAGAACCTTTCCCTGATACCCAACCTGACCCTGTCCTGACACAGCTCCAGCTGTTCCCTCAGGTCCTGTCCCTGGTCACCACAGAGCACAGATCAGTGCCTATAATGAAGAAAAATATAATTTGTGCATAGTTAACCGCAGTTACATCAACCAGTTGCTGTCCTGTGTTCAGCATTTCTCACAATTTCAGTAATTTTTGTCTCATTTAAGTTGATTCTCAGTTCTCCCTGTGCTCTGTTCTTGTTCCCAGGCTCAGATTGTACCTACGCAGAAGTCAAAGTGAAATCCCAAGACACAAATGCTGCAGCAAACCTCAAATCATCTGGTGAACTTTACTGTCTGATAAAGTAATGGGAATTTAAACAAGAAGGGGAGAGGGGCTGATCCTAATGCCCCAAACATGCAGTGACACAAAACCATGAGGAGGCAGGAGGATACAATTGTCTGCTTTCCACACTCAGAGCAGGGGCAGCTGAGGTGTTGAATTCTGTCCCCCTAAACACTTGTTGGCTTTCATGGCAAAGGAATAGAAGGATATGATGGGCTACACCCAGACACCCCTGAGCCCAGGCTCCTGTCCCCAGC
This sequence comes from Nicator chloris, assembly GCA_013400495.1. Lineage (NCBI taxonomy): Eukaryota > Metazoa > Chordata > Aves > Passeriformes > Pycnonotidae > Nicator > Nicator chloris. Next base: position 41,419 of record WAAE01018547.1, on the reverse strand, counting down.
AGCAGTGAAAAGTGGACAAAGGAAATGAGGGAGCAGAGGGTGGGCATTGATTGCTAGGACTCTCCTCCTTTTCACCTCTCCTCAAACCCATGGCAGGTTGGGATCTGTTCAGTTCCCTGAGCAGAGGTGACCAGAGCTAGTGGGGAAGCATCAGGACATTCAGCCTGGCTCTAGCCTGCAGATCTGGAAGGCCCCAGATGCCCAGTGTGAGCCCAAAAAGGCCACCTTGAAATGCAGAGGAAAGGTGCTTCTGTCCAGCTGTTGCCCTAATCTTTATTTTTCCACCCCTCTGTAGGTAAAAGCTGTTGTTCCAGAAAACATGTTGCTATATTGGTGGTGATCATCCTCATACTGGTTCTGGCTGTATGTTTAATAATCACATGTAAGTTCTTTTGTTAGTGTCATAACAGCAATTAATTTGTGTCTCTCTCCCACTGACTGATGTCCAGACCGTGACATATAAAGCCAGTAGGAACAGAAGTTTTTAGCCAACCATGGCTGCAAGAGGAAATCTGTAAGAGAGTCAAGTGGTTTGAAAGTTTAAAATTCCAACAGATGAAAAAGCCAAAAGCCAAATAAAAAACTGACAACATTCAAACGACAAAGAATTTATCATACAAATGTTTTGAAGAAACAAGATTTGATAATGCCTACCAGTAATATCATTGCTAACTGTGAGAATCCCACAAGGTGATGAGGTTGTATCCTGAGACCAAGATGTCCATAACACCAAAAATCTTTAATTATGAATTAAAGTTCATTTGAAGGAGGCAACTAAATCACACCTTAAAGGAGTTTGCTTAAGATCATAACATATTTTGAGCTACATAAAGAGATAAGTAATATTTTGTAGAAAAAAATCTTACTTCCATCAGAAAAAAAATAGATCCATTTGGTATTTCCTTTAAATGTTTCCAAAGAATAATTTTTAAATTTCAGATGGTTTTGCTTGTTTCTTTCCATCCTTTGATAGCTGAGAAAGCTTGAGCAACCAATCAGTCTCAAGTCCCAGAGTTTGCCACTAGCTCAGAGGTGCACATGGGGAAGCCATGGCAAAGCCTTTGATCCTTGGAACTTAAGGGGAGGCAATTCTTTCTTCTTTTTCAAGGCAAAGAGTTCAGGATTGATATCTGACAATGCCTTGCATTTATAAAATGTCAAGCAGCAAAGGGTGGGGCAAATTAAAAACAAATAATAAACCAACACAAAATAAATAAGTGTAATTTGCATTTAATACAGCTTTAACATGGAAAGAGGAGTCCTTAGACTTAGATCCAGGACTGGCTTTAAGTTCCTTTGTGGGGCTCAGGACTGGCTCAGAACAGCTGCAGACCTGAAAAAATACTCTTAAGAAACCTGAGATCTAGCTCAAGCTTGAGAAATGAAATAAAGCTAGTTTTTAAGTTCAAGAGCACACAGGTTTCACTTGTGCTCCAAATAAAAACTGTTGCATTTTGAGTTTATTCTAAGTTTTAGTTTTGTATGAATTTTCCATAGGGTCTTGTTGTGCCAAACACACTGTTATTAAGATATTACTTGTTTCAACAAACTAAAGTGTTACCTTTTACTCAGCAGAACCTGACCATTTTATGATTTTTATAGTAGAAACCTGAGCAAAAAGGCATAGTTTCCATTCTGTATTGGGGAGGGGGGGTCAGAGTTCTTACAGTACATGTAGTGGTCATTCCTTTACAAGCAGAAATTGTGTTCTTATTTCCAGATGGTCCAACTGCAGGCAGCCAAAACAGCTCAGCAACATTGTCCCTCACCCCTGAGGAGGCACCAGGTAGGCAGTCCTCTGTCATTCCAGAGGGAATTGCCAGAAGCCTGTTGGCTTGATGGTTAAAGGGGACAGAAAAGAGGCTGTGTCCGGATTTTGTTCAGAAGGAAAAACAAACAACCCCTCTGCCACGTCAAGAATACGACACGTATCTGCCAGGGGAAACAAGAGCCTCCCTTGAAAATCGAGACTGTAAACCCTCCCCCTCTGAATTATTATAATTTTTAAATTAAGGGACTTTCAGGCAAATATATAGGAATATCAGTTCTTTGCTAGGAATATTACAAAATACAAAGTTAGTAGTACAAGGAAAAAAAAACCAAGCAAACAACAAAATCCTAGAAACGCTGACAGAGCCAGAATACAACCTGACACCTTGTTGGTCAGGGTGTTGGAAGCAGTCCAAAATAAGTCCTCCTGGAGTGAAGATGTGGCTCTATTGCAATAGAGATGATCCTGTATATGGGTCCAGTCTTTCTTTGGGAGTCCAGTGGAAAAACCAGCTGCCTAGTCTTTTGATTTCCAGGTTTTATCCAGGCAGGAATGCATGGCTCATCCCGATGGGTGGAGCATCTCACAATGGGACGATTTAATTTTATCAATCATGCAGTGAGCCTTAATGGCCCATTCAGAGATTATATCCCCCTGGAGGGAGGATGGGTGGTGGAAGAGATAAGGAAACACCACTCCACCTGGTTTTAACAGTTGGCCCATTAACAGAAGGCACCCACCCCCTCCCCCGGAGTTATGAGGAATAGGTTATACAAGGGATAGAGAAAAACACCTCCCTAACTGGTTTCAATAGATAAAAATAAAATACACATTTTTGGTTACATATTGCAACCCAAGACAAAAACCTTACCCTGGGACACTCCCAGGATGAGCTCTGGAGCCCATGAAGGGTTTGCATTTGCACCTCCTTTGGAACCAGTGTTAGCTCAGCTCTGCATTCCTGTTCCATGGGGAAGAACTGATGCCTCTCTGCTGCCAGAGCAGAGCAGTCTGAGGCAGGGAAGGGACAGGAGGAACAATCCCTCTGGTACCCCAGCCCTGCAGGGAGCAGGATGGATGATGTATGTGTCTGTGCTGCCTTCCCTAGGCCCCTCCATTGCCTGCCTTAGAAGTCAGTGCAATTCCATGCCGCTTCTTAGGAGATGCTGGATCCCCAACTAAAGTGTCACCTTGCAGGGCCCTGTCTCACTGAATCCCATCCCCCTTTCCAGCTCCCCCTCTCTGCTCCTCCCTCTCCCCTGCCTGGCAATGCACACAAACGTTGGTGCTTTCAGGAGCACCTCTGCTGCCCAATTCTGCATCAGCCAAACTAGACTTTGGGAATCTGAGAGCTGCTTTTGTGCCCTGAGCATTTCTCTGTATGCCCTAAACAAAGATGGGAAAGGCTGGATCATATTTGCTGTGCTGCTCCCTGTCTGGCTCCTGCCTGGTAATTCTGGGCTGGCATCAGCTCCAGAGCCTGTGGGGGATCCCTGGTGCTCTGGTGACAATTCTCAGCAGGAGCATACAGGGATTTCTGTGGCTGGAATCGCTTCTTTGACCTCTCTTTTGTCATGGCATCCTTTGGTCAGTATGAACATAGATTTTTGACACTTCTTCCCTTCTGCAGGCTGCCCCCCAGCATGGAAAAAACATGGGAGAAAATGCTACTTCTTTTCTCCAGAGAAGAAATTGAAGAACTGGAATGCCTCTCGTAAAGAATGCACTGCCATGGGCTCAGACCTGGTGATCATTGACAACAGGGAAGAGCTGGTGAGATCCAACTCCCTGGGGCAGCTGCTCAGGGACCTGCTGCCAGCCATGGAAACCCCAGTCCTGGCAGTGGGAGCAAAGCCCTGCACAGGGAGGGGCTTGGAGTCCTGCTCCTGAAAGCTTCTGTGCCCAGGCCTGATCCCATGGGAAGGAACAAACTCCCTGCCCAGCTGGCTGGGGTTTTACAAGGATGTAGCACACAGGCCAAGAAGGTTGAACAGACACTTCTTTGTGAGAACCATTGTTTGGCAAAACCTGAGAAGGCTTTGCCACCCTCATCAAAAGGGAAAAGTGTCCCCAGGTATAAAGTCACACCTGGTAAACTACAAATTACACCTATAATAGCACCACAGGTGTATTATTACATTTTTTATATTCATAAGGGGCCTCTAAAATGGAGAAATTCATCCTCTGGAGCTGTGGGCAGACGTGCTGTGGCTGGATGCACGCTGCACTCTCTGTGCTGGCTGTTTAGCACTGAGCCTTCTGTGCCTCTGGTGAAGAAAATGTCATTTTCATGTATGTCCCATTGTTTGATTCCTTTCCAGAGCTACCTTCTCTCACAATCAGAACATGAGTACTACTTACTTGGTCTTACATACTCTCCAAAGGAGCAGGAGTGGAAGTGGATCAACAACGTGGAACATGACCCAGCCATGTGAGCTCATTCCAGCAAGTGCCTGCCATGCAATGTCTGGGAACAGGAAAATCCAAAGCCAGAGCAGAGAGCCCAAGGGAGATCAGGGACTGTGGTTTGAGGGAACCTGATTCCTTGAGATCCAGGTGCTTCAGCATATGCTTGTGCCTGTGCCAAGGAAAGGGAGCCTTTCAGTGCCAGGAAACACAGGCGTGTCCCATCAGGATGGCAAGAGAGGACACAGCTGTAGTTCTGCTGGGGAAGGAAGAATCTGACTGGATGCAGTTCCCTGGGGGAAGGAAGGAGACAGGAGGCAGGGACAAGAGAGAGGGTGATGTCACACCATTGGCTGGAGGTGACCAAAAGAAGGGGAAGGTCTGGATGGGAAAGCATCGCCCAGAAATTTTTTTGGAGATGTGGGGAACAAAAGTGAGGAGTGGGAGGGAGTTTCCAGCAAGGCAGTTCTGGTCCTAGTGGCAGTAACACAGCTTAGCAGCCAGGCCAGGTGCCACTCAGCTTTTCACTTCATGTCAGGAATGTAATAATATTTGAGTTTTTTCCCCTGCTCAGGTTCAGTATAAGCAGATATTATAGCGACTATCACTGCATGGTCATTGGATTTCATGAAGTAGGAACGGCACCTTGTGATGGATCCTCAACAACACAAAATATGTGTGAAAAAGCTGCAACAATGTCAAAAAGGCCGCAGGAGAGCTAAAAACAAGAAGGAATGCCACCCCAGCTTCCTGTAGGAAATGTGGATGGGATGTATCTATCTCATTTCTCTTTAACTGCCCAATCTCTGCTCCCAGGGACTCCTGCAGCCTCTCTCCAGACTCGTGGCCGAGCTCAGCCCACCCTTTCCCTGATGGTTTCTGAGCCTGGATGGATCCCTTCTGCAAGAGCTGGCACTGGCACACAGGAGGAGTCTGGGACTGTCTTATGCCAGAGGTGGCACCTCCAGGCAGGCACTGCCAGGGAAGAGGAGTCCAGGCTGGGGGCAGGGGTGATCCCAAACAGATCCTGACTCTGTAAGTCACATCCATCCACAGCCCTGTGTTCCTAGCCCTGCCTAGGCACGAGGAGATCCTTCCCCACCTGGCCACAGCCTGGCCTTGCCTGCAGGGGCAAGGGAAGGGCAGCACAGATTTCTGGTTGGGATTCCGTAGGGAAGGGCAACCCCACTCCTTGCCAGGATGGACAGGACAAAGTCAGATGTGGATAAACCTGCCCCTGTCCCAGACTGTTCCAAGAGCACATGGGGTCCCAGACCCTGTGGGTGGAAATGGGAACCAGCCCATGGGAAAAGATCCTACAGCAGCACAGCTCTGGGCATAAAATCAACTGCAGTCCTGTGTGGGGAAGGGAAGGAGTGTCAGATTTAGGATCTGCTGGGGAAGGGCACAGGATGGAGACCAGCAGAGACCAGCAAAGCCTGAAAAACAGAGTCCCAACAGAAGCTGAGCTGGACAGAAAACAGAACAATGAAACAGTGACCTGTGAAGGAGCTGGTGAGAAGTATGAGAGTTACTTGCAGGGAATGGCAACACCATACTCTGCCCTCTTTTGCTTGGAGATTGATCACAGGAGGAAATTATTCCTGAGGGCTTTTCCTGCTCAGAAAAGTTCAAGCCAACAGCAGAAACAGGTGGCACCAGGAAAACAGAGCTGTGATGAGGAAACAGGGAATGCCACCAAAGCTCTGCCCACGTGCTTCAGTGGCTCTTGGGACCCTGGGCCTTGTGTGACTCCAAGAATTATCCTTTTTGCTGTGTCCTTTCAGGCAGAATCATTCCTCCTTTATTGATGCCTTTCATGGCTCTCTCCTTCAGCTGCAGGATGGAGAAGGCTTTGTGAAGTCCTTGAGGAAGTGACAATGATGGCTTGGTTTACCACTGGTAAAAAAATTGCTCAATCAAAAAATCTATACACATGTTGTGGCCATTGGAAGGGAAAATGGAATCCTACAAGAAAAAGTGTCTCTTTCTGACTTGAAAGCACATTTGGACGTCCCTCACACCAGCCGTCCTCCTCACTGACTGCTCGCATCAAGATGCTTTGGAAATGTATTTGCAGTTCTTTCCCTGACTTTCAATCCCCAAAGAACAGAGCAAGAACATGGAGCTGTAGCAGAACAATCTCAGTGTCAGACTCCAGGATCTGAACTGTTATTCCAGAAGGAATCTGAGCTGGAGGGGCTCTTTGTTTGCACTCATTTTACAGGAGAGAGTGGGAGAGCATTCCATGTTGTGTTATAGATTTCTGCCCTTCTATTCTCATAGTCCAGCTGCTGGAATGTGGCCCCTTGGATCAAGTGGGCTCTCCTGAAGGCAGGGCCAGGGAAAAGCCTCTTCCCTGGAAGCCACTGGGCCTCGGTTGTAGCCTTCAGCAGGCAGCAGAGGCAGCAGCCGTGCACCAGAGCGGTGGGAAGGGGAAGCCATCCTGTGGCCACTGTTGAACTGCACAAACCCCATCAAATCCAGAAAGCCACAGGAAGTCTCAGGACTCAGGAGCAACTACAGCTTGCAAGGAAATCCCTACCAAAGGCAGAAGTTTGATTGAAAGTGCTTTGTTTCCTCTGTCTCTGTGCTGTTCTTGTTCACAGTTCTCTGATCTTGTGATTTAAGTTTTACAATAAACTTTCCCTTTACAGCTTATGATTCTTGGATTACTTCTGGCATCCCTACTGCAAGGGAAGGGTGAAGCATTTCCTCCTCACTCTGGTTTGCTCAGGGTCTAATCCTGATGCCAAGGTCAGGCAATCCCTAAGCAATCCCAAACTGACCTCTCACTGCTTCCATGCTCAGTGCCCCAGAGAATGCCAGGCTGGTTTAATTCTTGCTGCAGCTGGGCAATGGTTGACATTTCCTGGGACAGGCCAGGCTGGCAGCACCAGGCCCAGAGGGGCACATTCTTGAACACAGGACTGGCTCCATTAGTGATCTTTATAGAACATGTGACACGGACACCTCCAAGAGCTGATCCTCACAGCTCGTCCTCTTTCTGTGGACCTGTATCCCAACTGTGTCTCAAGCCAGCTGTGGTATTCAGGATACACTTGGTGGAAAAAATGCTCTGAGTATCTTGGCAAAAACCACAATCAAGGGATTTGGATTTTATTGTAGGAGAAAACAGTGAATGAAGGCAAGAAGAAATCACCCCAAACCATAAAAAAGCCCAGAAACTGTTGCATAGAAGTAACTAAGCAGAGACAGACATGAACAGACATTTCAGAGACGCGTGACACTATGTAAACAAAAGAAGTTCATGCAGTATTGCACATGCAAACAATTTTATCTGGTTCTAAATGACAAATGTACCAATGCAAGAAAAGGACCTCCCTGCCGAATGAGCAGTTCAGGGAGGATGCACTGCCAATCCAGATTTGCTGTCAGAACAGCAAGCAGGGTTCAGGACACACAAAGAACACCTTGGAAGTAGCACTGACAGAGTTACAGAGCTTGCAGCAATCACTGGCGGATTGGGTTCCTTTTTAGCACACACTGAACTAAGAAGAGGAGGCTTTGGGCTAACCTCATTGTGGCTTTCCTGTGCCTGAAGGGAACTTCTAAAAAAAGAGGGAGAGTGACATGAGCGGATAGTGACAGGACAAGCATTAATGGTTTTGAACTAAAAGAGAAAAGATTTAGAGCAGGTATTAGGGAAAAGTTCTATACTCAGGGGGTGGGGAGGCTCTGGCACAGGTTGCCCAAAGAAGCTGTGGCTGCCCCTTCCCTGGCAGTGTCCAAGGCCAGGTTGGATGGGGGTCTGTGCAACCTGAGATAGTGGGAGGTGTCCCTTCCCATGGCAGAGGGGTTGGAATTAGATAAAGTCTATTCCAATCTAAACCATTTCATGATTCTATGATTAGTGACTGATAAAAGGTAATCAAAGATTATTTGAAGTAGCAGCAGGCAGTAGGCATAGGATCTAACTCTGACTTTTCAAGTCAGTCCCATGAGAGTCCTCTTGTAAAATGCCATGCTTTTCCCTTAAAATGTTTGCATTTTTCTCCCTACATCATGGCAATATTTTAAAGTAATTTTCCAGTGATTCAGTTTGGAGAGTATTTCTGCTTTAGCCTTCAAGGAATTCCTATCTTGTTTATGAACTTTCATTTTAGGAATTGTCTGGAGCTTTCTTAGCCAAACTGATCAGGGAAAGTGAAGGTGAAGGTGAGTGTCTCAATAACAAGCATCTGGGGTTTAATAACAGTAGTTTTGGAGGATCAGATGATTCACAGCTATGTTGACAGTGTTTCTCAGGGGTTTTTTGCCAGCCTGGAGAATCTCCTGCAGCTGTCAGAATTACCTTCTGTACCCGTGGGTGAACGTGAAGAGAGTGATCACTTCTGAATGCTCTGTGGTTAAAAGCCACAGTGCTATTTTTGCCCTCAGTGACAGGCAGGACTGAATGGCAGGAGCCCAAGCCACTCCTGCCCTCAGTGACAGGCAGGACTGAATGGCAGGAGCCCAAGCCACTCCTTCAGAGTGAATAAATGCTGAATAAGCTGTTCTTAGAACGCCAGCTGTGCACACACCCATGTTCCACTGTCTCCTTATATGTAAAACATGCTGTACACCAAGCAGGTACTGAACCTCCCTGCTGCCCTAATTCCATATCCCACTCTCATCCTGTGCCCCTCTGGATTCATGTCTTGCAGAACCTCTAGAAAAGTCTCTAGCTTGTGCTCTCTGGACCTATCACCTCTTCTCTCTCCTGGGGATCCTCAGTTCCCTAACCTCCCTGAAGCCACCATGCCTTAACCCTTGTCACACATATCTTTTGGATTCTTCTTCATCCTTTTATCTTTCCTTTTCTTCCCCACTGCCTTCCTACGAATTTGGACCAGTCCAGCTCTCCCAGTTCACTGCTTAAATGAACTCTTGCTGCAGGCAAAGGCTAAAATCAACTGTAATTCAAATTATACTCATGTAAGTATAAAGTTTATATGGTTCTTTATAAGCTGTAAACATAAACACCTGGAGATGATTTTCAGCAACTCACAACTGCACAGAATCCTTGACAATGAAAGTAATTGGAGACTGCAGTGAAAGCTTAAAGTGTAACCCCCCCATTCCCATGATTTTCTGTTTGAAGTTTCCTGCCTAGGTACATAAGGATGCTTATTTTGGAGAAACCACTGCTGAATTCCTCACCAGCCTCACACAGAGCCCACATGATGACTTGGAGAAAGCTGTGTTCCTCGGGCTGTTGGAACACAGCCCGGATCTGTTGCAAGTACAGCAGTTATTGTGCAAAACCACCAGATGAAATTGATGGTATGTATGGCCCTGTCTTCCAAGCAACGCTGAAATGTCTGTTGCACCTTGATCCCAACAGATGGCAAGCCAGCATCATCAGGCTTTATGCTCTTCCAGGTAAAGCAAATAATTGGCCATGTTTTCCAAAGCGGTTTAAGTAATGAACGTTTAAATACTTGGTTTTAGTCTCCTCCTCCATACAAAAGAAGAAAATAAATAAATATGAAATAAATAAAATTGAAAAAACAAAACACAAAACAGAACACTATAAAACCCCCAAAACATTCGGGGAAAAAACCAAACCAAACAAACAAAACCACCCCCCACCAGACAAAACAAAACCAAGCCGCCTCCTTCTCTCTTTGTTTTAGTTCCTGGAATTTGCTGATGTCACAGGATCCCATCAAGTCTTGTGGACTTCTTGAAAGCGACCCCATTTCCTATTTCTCCAGAATTCCAGAGTGACTGTTCCCGGCCCAAAGTCCCGCTGTGCAGCGAGCCCACGCTGCGTGGCCATGCCCCTGGGGGACGGCGCATCCCGGGGCCGGGAGCGGCTGCGGCGCCATCGCGGCCGGGCAGCTCCGGCCCCGTGAGCTCCGCGCCCATGGGGAGCAGCGGCGAGCGCGGCGGCTCCGCGGGGCGCGGCACAGCCCGCAGCAGCAAAGGTGACCGGCGGGGGACACCGAGGGCCGGCTGGGATGCGGGGGGGATCCGGGACATCTCTCCGGAGCGCGGGGCTGAGCCGCGGTGCCGGCCCCGGGAGCGCATCCCTGGGCTTGGGGAGCCGGGGATGCCGCCCGGGAGCCGCCGCACGGCTGGAAACGCCCCGTGCTGGCAGCGGAGCGACTGCCAGGAGAGGGGACCCTCCTTTGGAGCCTCTTGGGACACCTCGTCCCCGCTACTGCCCGAACAGCCGGATACAGGGCAGTGGCGGGGCGGTGTGTGCTTCCAAAGCCCTGCAGGGGACAGGGAAACAAAAGGAGATAAAAAAGCTGTGGCTGTGGGATAAGACTGGATATTTCTCAAAGTTTTGGGCTCCAGAACCGATGGCTTTCTTATTTCACTTATCACTGCCATGTTTAGGCACCAGGTCAGTATCAAACTTACTGTTCACCGTCATTTTTCCCATGCTCGTTTCTTTCCCTTTTGATCGCTTTAAGTTCTGGATGATGTAACTAAATTTACAGTAACTCAGAGTTCTTGTTATCTGAGTATCCTTGTGAAGATAAGCTAAATGTCTCTGCTCTCCACAGACAGCTACTTCTTTTTTTTTTTTTTTTTTTTTTTAGCAGCTTTGTGCATCCTAGGCTCTAGTCCCCTGTCAGCTGGTTCTTATTTGTTGTTCTGGGATTTTTTTTGTTTTTTAATTCCTTACATTTATTTTTTCAGGTCTATTCTCAAACATCTGGCTGTGGCGAGCTATCACTGGAGTTCTTACTGCTGCTGTCATTTTGATTTCATGTATTCAGTTTGGTAAGTAAGGAATTTTAAAATTGCTATTTCTATTGCTAAAATATAATTAGCAATAGAAATTATCAGAGTTTGGGATGCTATACTCAGAGGGTGGTGAGGCCCTGGCACAAGCTACTCAGAGCAGCTGTGGCTGCCCCATCCCTGGAATTGTCCAAGGCCAGGTTGGATGGGGCTTGGAATAAGCTGATCTGGTGGAATCTGTCCCTGCCCATGGCAGGGGGTGGAACAAAATGGTCTTTGAAGTCACTCTCAACCCAGGCCACTCTGATTCTGTGTGAATATGTGATTTCTGTTTGAAACTGTGGGCCAGTGCTGCAGAAACGACTCCACATGCTTCAGTGGGGTTAGGGAGGGCTTAGTTTAGTCTTAGTGTACTCTTGGTATCGTTTGTTACATCATTGTTGGTCTTAATCCAAGTTCAAAAAAACAAATAACAATGGGATGACTGTCCTACCAATCTTCAGTCCTTCAAAAATGACATTATAATAAACAGAGTTATTAATTCAGCTGTGAGGAAGCAACACGTGCCAAAACTGGAGCTGTTGGAATTTTTAAGCTGTAGAAGAGTCCTTGGGCAATACTTTATTATCACCTTCTCAGCTACTTCTACAAATGTGTCCCTGACCATCCTGTTAAGGATATGTCAAGATATGTTAAGGATTCTGTCAAGAGGCAGAAGGGTGCAGGATCCAGAATATATCACTAGTTTACAGTAATTATTTCAGCTGTGCTGAAGTAACAATGCTGTGGCTAGATTGGGATTATTTTAGCTGATGCAGTCAGAAAGTAAAACTTTTCCCAGCTGGAAGAAATGGGTAGATTGTTGTAGTGGTTTGAGTGTTTGCTCATCTGTGAGATAATGATTAGGGGAAAATAAAAAGCAAGGCAGGCCTAAACTTAAGAGTTACAAAAATAGTTTATTCACTCACACACCAAAGAATGAAGAAAAGAAAGAAAAAAAATTGAAATTTCAAAACACTTCTCTTCCTCCCCAGAATCTACTCACTTTCCCACAAACAAAATCCGTGCATCACTCTGGGAGAGGAGCCTCCCTTGCCCAAACCCACTTCTCTCATGACTTCAATGTCACAAATCTGCAGCTGCCCCAATCTGCAGTCTGTGCAATCCCACCCATAGCAGCCTTTCCCTGGCTACGTATGGGCTTCTCAGCTGGTTTCGGGTACCATTTCAAAATGCTTATCTAGTATCCAACAAAGATTCTCTCAGTCCACACTTTGACTAGAATCAGCAATTTTCCAAAACTACCAAGAAATAGTCCGTTCTCCATGGTCCTTCAAGAGAAAGTCCAGCCAAAATTGGCCACTCCTCCATCCCTCCTTCCAACAGCTTTCCACTTCTTCCATTCATGCTGTCTCTCTATGTCCAGTCACAGTGTCCATCCGTGAAGGAAGGAAGGGGTTAAATTCTTGTCCAGGTTCTCTCTCTGTCTCTCTCTGCCCTCTTTGTTTTGCAGCTCACGGTGTCACATTTCAAAGCTGTGCTGGTGTTGGAGGATGGGGAGGAAAACCCCATCCTTTCGAAGGAGAGCACTGGGAACCAGAGTCCAGCGGCTGCCACGCTGGTCACCACAGGGCCTTGGACACTGCCTGGCCCTGTGCTCACTGCCGGCCACAGGGCCCAGGGACATTTCCTATCCCCACCCTCCCAGCTACCATGCAGCCCCCAGGGACACCCATGTCCTGCCCGGCTGCCTCTGCATCCCCGAGCAGAGTGGCCCCTGGCGCGGCCGAGCCACCACCTCCTTTTCCCCTCGCCTCCGCTGGCAGCGGGGAGGGGGGAGAGAAAAGGGGCCCTGGCCAGCCCAGCTAGGCCCAGCCGACTCTCCGCCAGCAGTGGGGAAAGTGGCAAGGGGCCCAGTCCACCCAGGGCTGCTCCCCTGCGGGGCTCCTGCAGCCCCGCGATCGCAGCCAGGCCAGGCCAGCTTCTCCCCTCAGGGGAAGGAGCGGCGAGGCCTGGCCCGCCCAGGCCCCCCCTCACGGCTGTGGCTGCAGGGGGGACATGGCTGTTAGCTGCTTGGCCGGCCCGAAGGCAGAAAGGCCGTCTTCCTGAATTGTCTGATATTTAACCCTGTCCGTGTGTTCACACAGATGTATTTCAGAACTTTCCTGGAAAGTAACTTCCTGGTCAAACCACCACAACTGTTTCTTGTCTTTTCGCAGTAAACCCTTCTCCAGCCAAAGACTTTGCTGTGTGCCCTTCCCTGGACCTGTGTCCATCAGGCTGGCTGTACTTTCAGAGGAAGTGTTATTACCTCTCGGAGAGAGAAGCCACCTGGAACTCCAGCCAGAGCTACTGCTCTTCCCACAACGCTTCCCTCCTGGTCATCGAAAATCATCAGGAGCTGGTAAGGGCATCAAAGGGGGATCCTGTTTTCCCTCCAGTTCACTTCCAGGGAACTGCTCCTCCAGCCTCCTCAGCTGAATGTTTAGGAAGCTGATGTAAGAACACAATGAGTCACAGCCTGCGGAAAACTTCGTGCCTCTTCTCCCTGAAAACAGGAAACATCAGTTTGAGCAGTTGATGTTTTAGAAAATGTCTGAGTGCTTGTCTAAAGCACTCAGCAGCATTTGGTGCTACCCACAGCTGTAAATACTCATATTGAAGGCATCTATCAGGGTAAACACTTTTGCATCTCATCTTTAATTAAATAACTGTTTTCTCATATTGAGATAGGTTAATGACATACAAGTTGGTAAATATGTGAAATGCAGCTTGGAGCATTTTTTCTCTATATTATACCACAATATTAGGAAAGATTCCACCCTGTACAAAGGCCTAGGAGAATATATTCTTCTGAATCTGTTCCAGACCTTGATAGTTGACCTTGATATTTTAGAATAGCCTCTCTCTAGGTCAGTCAACCCTATCCCAGTCACCAGTCTCTGTATATTTAGGTTTTAATATTGTTTCTTCTGCAGGAAAGACTAGATTGTTGTTTTGCTTTTGCCCTGGATCAAAGACTGTATTTTGGTAGCTGGACTGAGCACGCAGAACTTCTTTTCTCATGTGGGTTATTCCTACAGAGCTTTATGATGAAGATAACAAAGCAAGACCCATGGATTGGACTCTATAAAAGAAATGAAGAGTTCTTTTGGGTAAATGGAGAAGCATTGGACAATAAACTGTAAGTTGATGTGGAGGGGTTTTGCTAGTGATATTCAATTATAGAGGAGTAAGAAAAATAATACAGAAATAGTGACTTGTAGGAAATATCTGTCATTATGTTGAAGGAATGATTATGGAGAGGATATGGAATGCAACGAAGATTTCGCATAGCATTGTTAAAACTGTGGCAGATGAAAGGGGATAAATTTGTAATGTTGAGAAGTAATATGAGGCAGGCTCATGGTAACAGACATTAGAGAAAGTTAAACCAATAGACACCAAGATACCAAATTGATGGGGGGAGGAAGGGAAGATTACAGTAACACAAATTCCTCAATATAGAATATGTTTTGCAAAAATACACACCTGCTTGTAAGCTCTGTGAGGTTTATAGCAAAGAGATTTGGGAGACTGCTAAGACATGTTTTCATTTTCATAGAATGTTCCTCTGAAAGAGGCTGCTGGAAGGAAAGGAAGGTGTGAATTTATGTTGCATGAGCTGCTCTGAGGCCAGGGCCCTGTGTTCTGTGCCACCAGTGCCAGGTGTGGGGCACTTTGTTCCTCTCCCTGGCAGCAGTCTCATCTCCTCAGAGGCTGCTGCAGCTCATCATGGAGCAGCTGCTGGCAGGAATTGGCAGAATTACCATCAATAGGCATAAGCACTGAGATTTCACAAGTCTGAAATCACTTTAAAAAGTGGAAAATTTAAGTACTTTTAAGTCTGTGACATTATTGGTGGTGTGTGACTATATTCACTTTATCCCCAAGCCCTGAAGGCTTGATCTGATAAAAGCATTTAATGTGAGATGTGAGGAACAAGTGGGCACCTCAAACTGAAAACTGCAGTCCTTCACACTCTTTTATACCCTGTCTGCAATACAAACATCCCCTGATGCTTTCATTTTCAGTGAAGTTCTTCCCATTCTTAGATTTCTGCCTCAAACTGCCCCTCCTGAAGGGAAGGGCAAACACCTTGATATCTAAGCTCAGCTGTTACTACACTGGTGGTGATTTGTCCCTTGGCTTTTCCAGAGACCATTCCAGTTTGCTTGGCCTATCCACAGAACTTTATAGCATTCTGTTTGAAAACAGTTTCTGAAGGAATCCCTTACCTCTTATGTAGGGAGACCTACGGTGTGGAAACTGAGGTTTGCTTCTTGTTTCCCAACCACTCCCTTAACCATGGTGCCTGTTGGATTCTGAGGAAGGGAGAAATGAGAGATCCATTTGCTTCACAGCTTCTGCTGGAACCTTTTAGCTGTATAGGAGGATGTGGAAGTGCAAGGTGGTGGTGCCCAACTTGATGACCCAGCATCCCTGAGAAGGGCAAACCTGAGTTTCAGTCTCTGCTCTAAGGGTGTATTTCACATTAAGTGACCACTAAGCAAGATACAGGAGTACTACAAGTCTTGGATTTTGTATTCTGAGCACAGGATACCATTAAGAAAAGACAATCACTATGGTGATGCCTCTTCAAGGCACAAAACATCATCCTCCTGCCTTGCCTGAGATAAATCAGGCTTTATTCAAAGAGAACCTGAGGTGCCCATAGCTGCCTTTGCTCTATTGCAATGTTTGATTGTGGGTGACCAAGTAATCTTGTTTTCCCTTCTCCCTGACAGGTTTGAAATAAAAGGCTCTGGAAGCTGTGCCTATCTGGACTCCAAAGGAGTTTCAGCCTCAGGATGTTCTTTAACCAGGAAGTGGGTCTGTAGCTTGAATATCAACTCAGCACAATAAAAGTGGGCCAAGCCAGCACCCCTGACACTCAGAGCTCCGATATGATGCCTACACAGGCTATGTCTCTACTTTGGGACCTGGGAATGTGTCCCAGCTTCCACCCAGAGGTGAATGACTTTCCTGGTAGCTAGAATTCTCTACCCATGGGGGAAGACTTTAAAGATACCATTTAAAAGGCTCTCTTCAGCATCTTGATAAATCATTTTCTTGCCCTATTTTTTCAGCTACTGCCCAGATGTAGTTTTTTTTTGTTGGGCCATCAGTATTTCTTCCATTTACTCTTCTCTTGTAGAAGCAGCTGTTCTTTCCCTTTTGGGTGTGCAGTTGGAGGTTTTTGTTCTGCTCTTCCTTTCACCAGGCTCTGTGCAGGGATGGGTGGTGAAGTGGGTCTGTCTGGAGGAGTGCCAGTGCCTCGTGGATACAGGGTGATGCAGAAGTGAACACTGTTGCTTTAGACAGGATCACAGCAGTTTCCTGTCTCCATGTTTGATGGGATGCACCTTGGATTGTAGTCCATGTTTTGTTATGTCACATTAATCTGGTTAAATCCCAGTGATAATGCTGTCAAGCTAATTTATGTAGCTGCACTGCACCTGAAGTTATCCTCACAACACTTTCTTTAGCCAAAAAAAGGTCTCAATAGATAAGAATATTTATTACCTAAGCATCTGCACTGATGGAAGGGGAGAAGAGTTGGAACTGAAAGAGTGATAGTGAACCTGCAAGCATTAATGTGCAAAGGTAGAAATAGTCCTCAGTGCAAGGAGGCAAAAATCAAGAGAAGAGAATGAGAGAATTAACAGCAAGGGATGTTTCTCTGTGTTTTCCTCATGCCCTGTGCCTGTCATGGTGTGAGGCTTCTGAGCAAGGGGGAACACTTCCAGATGGACAACCAGTGTTTCCTTGTGTAGGTGACATTTTGAGCAGCAGCCTCTTGGATTGCTGGGAGCCTGAGCAGAATTAGGGCACAATCCCTCTGATTGTCTGAGTCCCACTCATATCTAGCAGGTTATCCAAAGATTAAAAGTGTCATTTGACCTAGAGGAAGAAAGTTTTCCTGGAAGGAATATAACTATCAAGTTTCTAGAGAAGGAAGGCTGGGAGCTTCACTTTCATTATTTTCTGTGACAGAAGGACTTGACTGTAGCAGGACCATGCACATGGATACTTGTAGGAGAAGGGAATGCCGGTGACCTTGCTCCTGATAAGTAACAGCTGTGTTAATTACCCAATTCAGCCCGGGCCCTGATGGGTCACAGGCATATCCAATGAAGATAAGTGTGATAAAAGCGAGTGGGTTAGCTGGATCATGAAGGAGGAGGAATTGGGAATGAGAGTATCACGAAGAAGGAGCCTGAGGAGAGTGAATTGCTGCTGTGAGGTTACTCTGGGTCTGCAGTCAGAGTCTAGCTAGGTAAAAGCCTGCATTCAGAGTCTGCAAACCAATACCTGCAGTCATAGTCCAGCAGGAAATAACCAGCAGTCAGAGGCTGCAAGGGAAACCTACAGTAGGAGCTTGCTGCAGCCAGAGTCAGTGAATAGTTGGAGTCAGGATGGCTGAGCTGTAAAGAGGAATAAACCAGGACTCTTTTCAAGCTGTGATAAACAGGAAGTCTGTGTCTTGCCTCATTTCTACCCTCTAACAAGAGGGCTGCTGCAGCAGATACTGTCAGCAACTTGTGACTTTCAGATGTTTATTTAAACGTAATCACTAATTTTGCTGGATTACACTTTTCTTAATTGCTTGTATTCTTTATAGGCACAGTAACAGGACTCTACAGTATGAAAAGCCTAATTATCTATTAATTTATATGTTTGGGGGAGGGTGTTATTCTGCAGTGTTTGTAAATTAACTTGATTCTGAAGGATATGGTATGTGCAGTAGTCCTGAAAAGATACTTAATAAATATCTTTACAGAGCCTTTGAATTACAGTGGTTTATATTTAAATATTGGGACATTAAAAGTATTTTTCATCTCAGGCACCATTTTGGTGAAAAAAAAAATCTGAAGCAAAGTAAAATGTTCAGGTTTTGAACACGAAAAAATCTTTAATCATAATGTAGGGGCTGACATGAAACAGGACACTTGATCAAAAAAAAAATGCTTTTTCCTTTCTAACACCTCATAATGTGTCGGACTTTAAACAAAAGGTTACAGTGAAAGCTCATCTGGAATCTGACTCCTCAGGGATGCAATGAACATCTTCTTCAGGGATGTTAAGAAAAGAAGGGTCAAGCTGCAAACTCCACCAATGTGCTTTACTTGGAGTGGCATTTGATAAAGTGCTTCAATGGTAATATCTTTTTCTTTTTAAGTAAGTGACTGCTTCAATTGTAGGTAAGAGCTTCAGTAAGGCCCTGCAAAAACTTGTTTAATTACATGAACAGTAGTAAGAAGGCCCAAATAGTAGATATTTCACGAATATTGTTAAAACCTGAACACCACAGCGAATTTGAGAGAAGCCAGCGTGCAGGAGTTTGTTTTTCTTGTTAAATTTGGCATGAATCAAGACAGATCTGCCACAAAACCAGCAATTGTCAACTCCACTGCATGGAGAAGCATGTGCAGTGAGTACCCTGAAGTGAAAATTTCTCAGCAGTGAGAAATGATCTCTCTATAAAGCATATATTATATAGGTATAGATTATTATCTTACTCATTTCAGATTCCTTCCTTTTCTTTGCTTCTCTGTCTAGAATGAACAAACCAACCCTCTTCCCCCACATACTGTGCTGATTTTGGGGGATTTTTGTTTCCTCTTACATAACAACAGTTTCTCATGAGTCTTGAGCTGCTGATGCTGTATTCTGTGGGGAAAATCTGTGCTGGGATTTTTGTTGTTATTGTTTGAAGGGAAGTCCCTGAGGGTACGGTTCACTTCTTAATCTGCAGCCTTACAGTGCTGGACATTAACCTCCCCAGGCACGTGCAAGTGTGAAAAAACATCTCTGTGAAACCGCAGCTGCCTTTATTTGTGCCTATCACAGCAAAGATGAGGTAAAGGCTCACCATCTGAAAAGCCATGTTTGACTTGTTTCTCTTTCTTATTGCTATAAGGATTTAAATGCCAGTCAGTGCCATATTTGTTAGAGGAGCACCTTCAATTCGTGATATTTCTTCATTTTTTTCAAATATGTGAATCTTGTAAAGGCACTGGGTCAGACTGCTCTTAGCATTTTTGTGTTCTAGACCCAGAAATAGCATTTCTTCATGACACTTCGATGCCTAAGTTAATGCTTCTACTGAATGCGCTCCCAGGCGTTAATGTCACCAGTCTTTGGCACCTCATCATACCATAACTGTGGTTGGAATTTACAATGCAAAGGGACAAAATATAGGTGGAAAGGAAGGTCATCAACTTTGTTTCTGTGCACTGTAATGTTGTCTTACAGTCCAAGCCCATTCCCTAGTTAATCCCTTCAGATTTCAAGGCTCATCACCAGAAGAAGATGGGAACGATGAGGAGATTAACTACAATTGTTATAAGTCACTCCATGCCTGGTCTGCTGTCTACACCCAGTAGCTGTGCAGCAGCTTTGCATAAGACACTATCCAATAAATGCTTTTTTTTCCAGCCCCCAAGTGGCTTCTGTGAGTCACAATTAGACCCCCAAGGAAAAAAAGAATCCCAAAACCACAAACTTCAGAAAACACTAAAATCCTGAAATCCAAAGAAGTCCTCAGCTGCTGCCTGTGCAAAAGTGGGCCCAGCACGCCCTTCATGCCCCACAGAGGCCATAATTCCTGCACCTTACACAGTTCCTGTGCACAGTGCTCCTCCTCATGAGTATCTCTTCTCCTCTGACCTTTCCTGAGGCAGCTGCTGCCAAAATCTGTCTGCGTGAAGGCTCAGCACCCCAAAAATCTTTGTGTGCCAGCTTGCAGCCCTGTTGCAGGACCTGTCTTCTGACTTCTTAGGGAGCACAGCAAAGTGTAAATTTCCCTGCAAGTCTGATAAAAATTATTTACATCACAAGTTGGTTTGTCTGTAAAATGGGTCTTCTGACAAGAAGCTCTGCCTGTTGTCTGGAAATGTGGCTCAGAGCACCAGCAAAGTTGCGTTCTTCTTGCAGATCCACTCCTTTAATGTCTGGCAGTTATCCACCTGGCTCACGTCTTTCCTTCTGTAAACAGCACAGTTCTTGTCAGCCTCGGTGCTTTTTAGAGCTGTCCTGCTGAGAGACCAAAAGGAATGCAGTTATCAGCTTTAAACTCAGCACTGGTTAAAAATCCTGGTGGTGCTCTGAGTGAGGAGGGTGGACGGTGCCCACTTGACCACACCCTTGAAGCACTGCAGCTGTGCAGAAGTGGGTTGGGCACCCCCAGCAGGGACTGCTGGCTTCTGAGGGATGGATGCTTGGGATTATTAGTGTTACAAGGATAAGGATCCTCCTCGTGCAGCCACAATCCTGAAGAAAGCTGCACAGATCCCAGCAAATGCTATGTGACAGGCATCACCTTCAACAGAGGTCTGTTAAGTAACAGAGTTTATTGGCAGGGATTTCAGCAGAAGTGTGTAATAATATCTCTGCATTAATAAATATATGAGCTGTGGCTGTGGTTGGTCCTGGAGGCAGAAATCAGTTTCCAAAAGTGCCCAGGAGGAACCTATTGACTTGGAACTGGCCATAAAATAGACTCTGAATATGTAACCCTGAGGCTGCAGGGTTAGATCTGTGCTTTGGTAATTAGCTCAGATTCAGGGTTGTATTTCCAAGCAGGCATACCACACTTTGCTTTTCCCAAAGATATCCTCCCCCTATAAATCATCACCTCTTTTCTTTTACTCTGTGATCTCCCGCTGAACTCCATGTTTTCTCCATCTCTTCAGTGTCCGAGCCAATCCAGATATATTTGGTATCTTTGTTTTTGTTGTCTATAAATTCCTGTGGAATGATTAGAAGAATGTTACCTGACAGAAGAGCTTTCCTGCTGTGCCCAGGTCACTGTCCTGCCTCATGCACAGCTTTTATTTCCTCTTGAGGAACAAGGACAGAGATGCAGCCATGGCAGAGCAGCCCCTTACATCAGCCTATACATATGACCAGCCTTCTCTCTTCCCAGAGCCAAGCAGTGGAAATGAGTGGAAAGTCCCCAGCATCTCCTCTTCCCAGTCAAAACTACTCTGGCTTCCACACTTGGCACCTCTTGTACTTCTCCTTTTCAGCTCTGCTCTGTTGACATTCCCAAAGCCAGCTCCTGTGCAAGGAGAGTCAGATGCTTTCCCTGATGGGGCTCTTGCTTGTCCACGTGTACTCTTGACATCCAGGCCCTTTTCTCTTGGAGAAATGTTTGGCTGAGGCCTGTCACATGCTTTTAGGGCTGCTGCAAGACTCACCATCTCAGTTTCATCCTCAATGACAAGTAGCTGGGATTTCCTGGCCAGGCAGTTTTTCTGGCTGTCCTCCCAGCTCCTGGCCTCCTCGGAGAAGTAGTAACACCTGCCCCTGTGCAGCTGCCACCCGGGGGGACACAGCTCACACGTTGTCCCTGCGGGTGGACAGGGTGAACCTTTAGCTCCTACAATGGATGGAATTCCTCCCCCTGTTTATGAACCATTGTCTGGAAAGTGTTCTCCAGGAAAACAGGAGGATATATGACATTTCTGACAGCAGCTCCTGGCAGAAAGAAATGTAATGAAAATACTGGAAACTTTATACCAAAAGAGGAGCAAGACTATCATAATTAAAATATTAGTTTAGCTTTTGTTATTACTGCTCTGCAGGAACACCATGCTTCCTGGGTAGCACCAGTGAGTTCCCATAAACTGCAGGGTGTCAGAGAAATGGAAACAGAGACAACAGAACTGTGCACATCACACATCCTCTATACTGGAAAGAACTAATTTGCCTCACCCTGCCCATCTTCACACAGCTCCTCCATGAGCCATTTCAGGAGCGCTCCTGAGACGGTCCTCTCTGAAGAAATGTCACTGCTGGTGTTGTTCAGACCATACTGGGGAAAACTTTCTGATTTTCCTGCTCTGGCCTTTGAAACTTGTTCAGCCCAAAGTCAAAAAAATAAGAGAGAGAGGTCATAGTTAACAACAAAGATAAGGAAATGCAGTCTTTGTACAGAGCTGTACTGTGAATGTGAGGATGCTTCTGTGTACATTGCCTGGTACAGAAACAGTTGTGAGCAAACTCTGTGAGTAAAGCTCAGTGAGCAAAGCCCTCCTGAGAAGTTGTTCATGGAATGGCCTGGCTTGGAAAGACTTTAAGGATCATTTCATTACAAACCCCTGCCATGGGCAGGGACACCTTCCATTACCCCAGGTTGCTCAGAGCCCCATCCATCCTGGCCTTGGACACTTCCAGGGATGGGGCAGCCAAAGCTGCTCTGGGCAACCTGTGCCAGGGCCTCAGCACCCTCACAGTGTCACAGCTACAGCTGTTCTGTAAGCTGCACAGATAAATTTGGCCATAACAGACCCCAACTCCCAGCCTAGTTCATTAAAGAGTAGAAGTAAATGTGTCCCTGGGTAAGACAATGAGAGGTTGGATTCAAACTCAGACAGGGGACCCCATCCAATCCCATTCAGTCCTGAATGCAGACATCTAACTGGCCAGTGAGCTGGGTGGTGCTGAGACCTCAACCACTCAGGTGTGTAAGCACAGGAATTTTGAACCCCCATAAAAGGGGGCATCCATGAATAAACGTTGGCTGCTGTCGCATGATCTCGGGGTGTTCAGTCGTGTGCCTGTCTCCAGATCTGCAACCACACGCAACATCACAGGGAACAATTTCTTCCTGATATCCAATCTAAACCTCCTCTCTCAGTGTGAAGCCATTCCCCCTTGTCCTGTCACTCCCTTGTCAACAGCCTCTCATTTCCTGTTTTGTGTATAAGTTGATACCTTTTAGTGCAACACTAAGGGAATTTTTCTCTCAGCTCTTTCAGAGGTTTAACCATGTCTGCAATGAAGGGATGAAGCACAAGGTATGATCTACTCACATTGCTTGGCTTGTGTGGCCACGACTCCCAGTAGGATGAGCACGAGGACAGCCAGGACCAGCGCCACGTAAAACCAGGCTGAGCACCTGTGCTGGCAGCCTGGAGGGAGGCAGGAGGAAGAGCAGCTTAAGGTCCTGGCACTCTTAAAATTAACACTGGGGAAACAACTGAGAAATCATCTGCCTAAAATCAGTCTGCTGTTGCGAGGATGCAGTGGCATTGTACATATTAAAAATCTGCATCCATTTTGCATACATGGAAGTGAAATCAAAGTATTTGATCACATAGAGCAAGTGATTGTCAACCGTTAAGAATTTGCCTTTTCTCCTTTGACTTCAATTTTCCTCAAGCATTGCCTCCCCTCACCTACCCACACACACCTTGCAGAGCAATTCAGGGGAAGTATCAAGGATAGGCTGTGGTGTCAGGGAGGGGCTGTGGTGTCAGGGATGGGCTCCTCCTCCTCTCTGCTCCCAAGCGTTACTGTTTCTGTCCCGCAGCTCAAAGATAACTTCCCTAAATACACAGGAAAGAATGCCCTTTGTCCTGGCACAGGGAAGTGCATCAAAGCAAGCATCTCTCCAGCTGTTTGGCATTCGACCTGTGTCAGAGGGAAACACTCAGGAAGCCGCAGAACCCGAGGAAATTTGGGTTTAACGTGCCACTTCCACGGGACACAGACTTGCACTGTCATAACCTCTGTTTCCCTGACCTTGCC
The DNA here is from genome assembly GCA_013400495.1 of Nicator chloris. Taxonomy (NCBI): domain Eukaryota; kingdom Metazoa; phylum Chordata; class Aves; order Passeriformes; family Pycnonotidae; genus Nicator; species Nicator chloris. The sequence continues at coordinate 17,961 of WAAE01018547.1, read as the reverse complement.
TGCGTGAGATGAGCAACTGCTCCATCCTCTGGCTGCCTGACCTATCTGGTGCAATGTTCCCTTTCCCTGGCAGGCAGGTCTCTCAGTATAGGGAGGATGACGAATGCCAGGGCACTAATGAGACCTGGGCATTACCCTGCTTCCAAAGCCAAATGCATCCCTGAGGCTCTTCCTCCATGAGGGTTCTAAAAAACCATGGAATTTTACTTTGCTTTACTGTGTTTTCAATGTAGGGCACAAAGGCATTTTTAGAAATTATTTTTAAAACATCTCTCAATATTATTTTTAAAAGGAAAGTGCGAAATCTGAGAACCCAGAGAAAAAAGCCGCAGATGAAATGATAGCTCAGCTCTTCATTGAGAGAGTGTACATAAAGGCTCTTGATAACAGGTTTCACTGTTGGGAAATAGGAAAAACTACATCTATAATTAGTAACCAAACAAAACTGCACAATACCAGGAGCGGAAGTCTCTGCTCTGCTGTTCCCTTGGGGTTGGGGCTTCACGTGCAGCTCAGCGTATGTGATCGTGTTTCCTGTAAGGAGAGGGCAACGCTGACTTTTGTGGCTATGCAAATCACCAAATGGAGGAACAATAAAGGCTGAGCCTGTATGAAAAGGAGTGTGTGTTTCCAGGGCTGCTTGTTCAGCATTTTCCTTTTCCTAGGCAACGACAGCAAAGACGATGATACACCACTTCCTCCTGCTGTCAGGCAGCAAAAGCCTCCTCCATAAGCTTTGAACTGTTGGGAGCTGTGTGGCTGGAGCAGGAGCCAGACAAACAGGCTGAAGGATAGGAAAGACCTGGATCCTATCCATGGCAAGCATCCCATCTCTTGCTAAGCCATCTCAGAAGGTACCACAGGGGCTGGAGAGGCACCTATGACTGCTTTGTGGGGCAGACAGATGCCAAAAGGAAAACCAGCACTCAGAGAAATGCTGCTGCAGCAAGGTAATTCCTGAGGGCATTCCTGACTTGTGTTTATCCCAGGATATTTCAGGTGGTGCCTGTAGAAGCAGAGGAATGGACCTGATGGTTGAAGACATCCTTTTCCAAAAGCACATTGCCAAAACAAAACCAAAAAGGGCATTAAAATCCCACAGTGTGGGTTAAGGGCACATAGATTCTTTCTGAACAGGTTTTCAATATAATTTACCTGGGTATTTTGCAGAGCTACTGGTTAGTGTTATGGAAGATGTTTGGACTGTTGGAACCCTGCTTTTGCTTCCATAAATGGAGAGTTTTTATCTATCTGTATCAAGAATAAGCTTCTGTGCTACCACCCTAGTTTGTGACCACTGGGGCTTCAAAAAATGTTGTACTAAATATCAATGATCAGGGAAAAACTTGGTAGAAGAAGATAGTCTCATTAGGTTAAAATGAGGCAGCATTTCACATCAGAATTGCTGAAGTGTGGAGAGGTTTTACAGTAGAAAAAAACACTGAGAACCTGATTGGCAAATAAGGGTTATTCATATAGGGGAGACAGTCTATGCTTTAGAGAATCTAACCTAATACACTTGGTTGTTTGCTTTATTTCACTTTATTAGTTCAATGAACCACTGAAAATTTGTCAATTAAATGTAATTGTTCTCAAATCAAATGCCCTAGAAGTTTTTGTTCCTAGAATGTAAATAATTTTCTAAAAACACTCAGGACTTCTAAACTTTTAAATGCAGTCACCCTGTCAATGGAGGTACGTCTAAAATAAGTACTTTAGACATTCTGCAACTATTAGTAAATAATTTGTCTCTCAAATGAACATTATTTCTTTAAAGAATATTTCTAAGTCTGTAAGAAAAAAATTATCCATGCAAGCTGAATAATTAAATAAAGTTATTCCTTCTATTACACTGTGTATGGGCATATGATTAATTGAACATGAAGTCCTCAGAAGCCAGCAGGGGGTTTTAATTTACCACATAACCTTAATTCTGCTAGATACTTCCACACCCTCACCTAATTCAACAACAAGGTGGAGATCTCTGTCAGTCACTAAAACTGAAATTTCACTTCACTTCCCTGTGCCTATTGTCAGGTGCAGAAAAACATCTCTGTTTATTGGAAGCTTCTGCTTGGTGAATGTGACAGGGAGTGCTCCTGGGGGGTTGTCTGTTAGGGAATGTTGTGTCCAGATGTGGGCCAGCACATCCAGGGGTCTGGGGGAGCTGGAGAGGCTCCAGATCAACCTGGTCAACACCTGGAGCAGCCCAGGAGGTTAAGGAGGGGAACAAGAAGTTAAGGCCACGACCAACAGCAAGCTACAACTTCTTGTGGGTTAGTTTGCTGATGGACTTGAACTCTCCTTGGTTTGTTCTTCTCCCAAGGAAAGTTCTGTGTAGCCACTCACGATTCATAATCAGGCAACTCTCAAATTATCCATGAGGGGATTGGGACACAAAAACTGCTGGAGTCTTTCGCTGGAAAATGGATTTCCAGGTGTATTTATCCTTGCTGGGATTTGGGGACACTTTTCTACTTTTGAGCATCTGTTTTGAAGCACGTGCACAGTAACAGCACCTGCACCTACCAAAGCCTGTGCACAGATAATGCCATTGCTAAATCCTCCTCAACACTCTGGCAGAGCATCCAAGAATCCCCTTGTCCTTGTTATTCCAAGCACCTGAGTGACAGCTGAAGTCCAACTGTAACTCCAAGCCCAATCAAACAAATTGTATTTGAGTATAATCAGACGTCAGAGTGGGGAAAGTGAGACTGGGAGCTATAAACAGTGAAGAAAAGATTAGTTAAGAGATTTTTGTCTCTGTATAATTGAGACAGCATAACCAAGAGTTGTAGAAATACTGGGTGGATCTCTGGTGCTTGTTTTTTAAAGGAGATGGAAGCACTGGAGTATGAACAGAAGAACATCCACAAAAATGATTAGCATTTTTGAGAAGTTAAATATTTAAAGGGAAAAGGGCATTGAGAAATCACTTAATTACCATGGCCAGTAACTTCACATGAGAAAATATCAAGAGTTAAAATCAGTTCAACAAAAGTTTACTAAGAGCCATCCACATGTTAATGATAAATTTCATGCCCAAAATTGAGCTTTTCCTTTAGGCAGGAAGATCAAGGAATAGTTTTGGATGTCTTCTAATCAAGATTTGATGTCTATCTCCCTTCACAAATAAGTTTTATCACTTTGGGTACTGGGTAAAATTCCAGCCAAGCCCTCTTTGTGTTGCACAGGTTACAGCAGTGCAAACAACATCCATGGGTGCATGAACACACAGTCTAAGGTAGTATTTCATGTCAGACATATAATAAAGTGAACTCATTTTTATCTTTTTGGATACTAGTCTTATAAAAATATATAAATTCTGTCATTTAAGTGCATGTATTCAGAGCACCATCATCACTATTAACCTCCATTGTGAGTAGAATATCTAAAAAGGCTCATTACACAATGTTGTTTCCTTAAGGGATTAAATACATTAATTACTAATGAAAGCATGAAAATATCCTGTTTGATGCCACAAGCGTTTCCTATTTGCTCATAATAAGCTGTCATTCATATTTGATGTGATCCAGAATTTTGTCCAAATGCTTTCATGAGTGAATTACATTTTTTTTTCCAAGTAGTAGAAATCTCACTTCTTAAGAAAATCTTGTTCAAATCGTCTCCTTACCCTGAATACTGGCTTAATCCTTTGGGGTTTTCTTACAAATATATGAAGTGATCACAGATTGATAATTTGGTTCTGGAAAATCATCACTGGAAAATTAAAGGGAAAGAGCAGGAATTTTTTAGGGGACATTCAGTACTTCCTTCAGTGACAGTGACTGCATTTTTGACTGCTACTAGTTTCCTGATTTACTGGTTAATGTATGGCTCCTTTTCCATGAACAAAAACATTGATCGAACTTGTGGTCTAGGTAGTAATTCAGTGGAGCATTGTCTTGATCATGTTACTCATTTAAAAAGAAATATTATGCTCATTATTCAACCAATGAACACCTTTTCTTTCTCATTCTGTTACCTAAAGCCTGGCACCAGACCTGACCTGCTGCTTCTTAGTGGTCCGGATTTGGGAGCAGCTTGGCTGATTTGTACTGTGAGGATCTCGTCCACTTCTTGCCCTTCCCATGCAGCAACTTATGGCATTCTTCTAGATTTACCCAATTTAAAATGTGTGAGAGAGAGCACAAGAGAGCAAACAGCGCCTGCCCAAGATGTTTTACCTGGGTTTGATGTCCCCGAAGGAGCGTGTGGCCTTTCCCTCGGCAGCATCGCCACGGCCGCGTAGGTGATATCCCCTGCCATCCGTGAGCCTGTCCCTCAGAGCTATGGAAAGAGAAGCTCTAACACAGTCATTTGCATCCTGTCTCAGCTCTGCCTGCCTCCAGAACACTCACACGCCGTGCTATGGCTCTGAGGAAGAATCAGAAACACAAAAAAGGAAGTCACTAAGTTACTTCTTTCAGTGCAGCTTCAAAGCCTGTTTTCAACCACCATTCTGTTTCTTCTTGCCCTTCAGAATACAGGAGAAAATAAAGATTAAAATCCATCATTTTCACTAATATATACGAAAAACTCTTGTTCGTCAAAGCAGAGGGAATTCTCTAAGGAATGCCCAAAAATTGACTTACACAGGTATAAAAGGTTTGCTGGTTCTCATGAGAATAGGGAGTAAAATTTGTGCTGTGGCTGTTTTGTGGTCTTGTGCATGATCTTACACAGCCTATCCAGCTGAAAGAAAGACGAACAAGAAGTATGTGTATCAGTATAAGACGTTTTGGGGTTAAAATAACTGTAACCACACAGCTTCAAAAATGTAACTCAAATTCTAATCTGCTCCACCCATTAAGCACTTTAATGGTTTAACTTTAATGGCTGAGTTTAGGTGATATTGACGATGCATTAACATGAACTCAAAATAAAATTTAAAGACATATGATGAATGCTTCTTACAAGAATGTTTCCATACTTTACTGTAACAGTAGTTACAAGGAGCTGCTGTTCCTACATTGCTTGAGCCAACAACTCCACAGACGGAAAACCTGAGTTGCCTTTATTACCTTGAACTCCTTTTTAATTACCCACGTGTTTGCTCCAGGATGTTTTGATGACAGTGTTTTTATCCTCTATTTCAGGTCAGGGGGAGGTCTCAGATTTTAATTGAAACATAAACACCTTCTAAAACCTAAAAATACATTTACAACACTGAGACGCAAAGTCCTGTGCATGACATTTCCTGCTAAGAGCTATGCTCTTGGTTTTGTGCCTTATTCCCACTTAGAAAATTCTCTCCAATTTCAACACAGAAAAGGTCTGCAAACCTACACAGGTATGTTGAAAATAATGTTTATACAGGCTGTTTGCAGGTTTTTATTACATTCAAAGGCACCTGAAAAAAAAAATTTGAGGCTGTAATCTTATATTACTGATCTTTCCCTTTACGATGTTAAACGCTGGTAATGGTGTTAAGTGCAGAAACAAAAAGGTTTAGGGGAGGGAAAAAAGAAGAACCTTTGATAGTCATGGAACAGATTAGTCAGAAGTGCTGCCCGAGTATAATTTATAAGCAACGTATCTAAATCATTATGGGTTTATTATCTGATAATAAATGATAAATCGATACTGTGAGCTGGAGCCTGATAAGGTTTGTTTCACAGACACCTACATAGCAGCCATATCACCAGGCCTCTCATGAAACAGAACTTTGAATCAGTTTTCCCCTGAACTTCTCAGCATCCTTTACAGCAGGATACTTCGCTCTGAAATGGAAAAAAAAAATAACCAAAACCCAACCCTGAACCAAACCCGATTTCCTTATTTGGGTTTTTTTTTAAACTTTGGGCCATAAAGGAGAGTTAGAAGGCCAAACCAGTCATCCTGTCCCTTGTTCCCTGGGAGCAGAGCCTGACTTCCCCTGGCTGTCCCCTCCTGTCAGGGAGTTGTGCAGAGCCAAAAGGTCCCCCCTGAGCCTCCTTTTCTCCAGGCTGAGCCCCCACAGCTCCTTCAGCTGCTTCTTCACAAGCTGTAATCTGGGTTGTTTAATTTATCGCATGATCCACCTTCACCTTGTGTCTTTTGGGTTCTCCAGGTAGAGCCTTGCCTCAGCATCTTCTTTCCTCCCAGGAAATGAATCAGGATTGATATGCAGAGCTTACAGAACGCTGTGAGATCCCCCAAATATCAGGGGCTGTGTATCAAACATCCATATGTCTGGGGAGGGGGGAGTGGTGTTTTAGCATTGAATTTTCAGACTTTTTGGCAGAACATGGAGATATCTGAGGGCCCAGACTCTCTTGCAGCACCTGCAAGGAAAGATGGTGGGATTATTGTGTAGGATTGCTCTGCACATCATGTAGACCTTGACAGCCTGGAGCTTCAGGGGCACCGTGGGGGTAGGCAAAGGGATGCAAGCTCATGTAATTCCCCATCCTGACGTGCTCCTGGGTGCACACAGACTCCCCCCTTCCCACTGCCAAGCCTGAGTGATGTCACTGAGTGATGTTCTGGTGTTAGCACAGTTACCAGCTATGCACAGAACAAACGTGGTGACAACTGCAGATACCACCCCTTCTTGCGGGTGTGACAGCATCACCTTCATTGTGTGTGGAGGCAAAGGCAGACTGAAAACAGCGATGTGGGCTGCAAAGCAGAATCCAGAAAAGCAGAATCCAGCCCCTCCTGCCACAGAACGGGCAGCTCAGCCCAGGACTCCAGCTGCCTCATAACGCACATTTGAATGAATTTGAACTGCCAGTCTGACAAGAAAATGCAGTTCCCAAAGGCTGGGCTGCAACACACAGGTTTCCAGGCTAAACTGAGGGAGTCCCATGAGTAAATGTCCAGTTTAGGTTTCAATTCTAAGCCTCTGCTGTGTCACAGCAGAGCATGTTTGTATGATGAGGTGCAAAAGCAGCACCCAGAAGGCATGTTCAGAGCTAGGGCTGACACAAAGACACCTATTGCCACAAAGGAATGTCTGTGCGTGGTTATCCCACACTGCAGCAGGAAAAAAAGAGGTCAGTTAAACTCTTAAACTCACAGGCTGAAATTTATTTATCTATTTTGTTAGTGCTTCCCTGCTGTGCTCTATTCTGCCATACAGACACAGCCTTTAGGTCTAGTAGAGCTCTTGTCTCATACCCTCATGTCTGAAAAATCTGAGGTTTGGGTATCACTTTAACCTGTGGGTCTGAGAGCACTTAGCAAAGAAGAGCATCAATTCCAGATGTACTTGGAAAGGCAAAAATAAAAGGACTTGCCCAAGCCCATCAGCAGGACAGGTGCAGGGGCTAGAAGACTGCTCAGCACTTGTGTCCCTCAGCACAGCACCCTTTTCTGAAGGTGTGCTGGTTTGGGCTGGGACAGAGCCCATTTCATTCACAGGAGCTACCATGGATTTGTGCTGGAAGCAGTGTGGGTAACACGGGGTGTTTTAGCTATTGCTCAGCAGTGATTACACAGCTTCTTTTCAGCTTCTCACCCCACCCCAGCAGCCAGGAGGCTGCACAGGAGCTGGGAGGGGACACAACTGGGACAGCTGACCCCAATTCACCAAAGGGATTTCCCATATGGCATCATGATCAGTATTTAAAGCTTGGGCAAGAGGGAACACAGGGGATGCTGGTGTGCTGTTGTTTCTCAAGTCACAGTTATGTGTGATGGAGCCCTGCCCTCCTGGAGATGGCTGAATGCCTGCTGCTCATGGGAAGCTGTGAGTTAAACCCTTCTGGCTTTTCTCGTGTGTGCAGCTTTTGCTTTATCTATCAGAGTGTTATGCCAGCCCACAAGCTGTTACTCTTTTGGTTCTCCTCCCCATCCCCCAGGTGGGAGGGAGTGAGTGGCTGAGGTGCTGATGGTGTTAACCATGAGAGCAGGTCAGGCTGTTTGCTGATACCTCATGGATTTGTGGGTCGTTGCTTCAAAAACTGTAAAACCTGAATCCAGATTCATCAGTTCCCTTCTTTCCATGTATTCCAGAGCTCTTTCTGGAAACACATACCAATGTAGAGTTGGAAATCCCTTAGCCATTAATGCATTTATTTTATGTCAAAGTGCTTTTGGGTAAAAAAATTTCTTTCTGCTTGTGAAATTGGAAGCAAAGCTGTTGTAAAAGCGGGACCACCTACACATTCTGTTGATTGAATGGACAAATGGTGCTTGTAAGCACAGCTTACAATCCTTCCAGAGGTTATTGGAATTAATACCCAATTGCAGGAATGAAGAATAAAGAGCACTCTCTTCCACAAAACTTCCAGTGCTCTCTAGCCTGATTTTTTTTATAAGTATGTGACATCCTTACATTTTTGCCCAGGAGGCAGAAACGCAACTATGAATGAATTTTTCTTGGTAATTTCAAGATTCAAAAACTCTTATCACATTGACCTCAGAACAGATTAGTATAACAATGCAGATGATACAGCCCCTAAATTATGATGTTTGCATTGGAGGGGGGGTTAAAGTTAAGAAAAGTTTGATGTTTAAGAATCCAGCTTGAGCAACAAAGAGTGAGTCAGAGTGAGCAGTAAGATCATGTATTGCTTGGATGGAATGAACACACTGGAATTAGTCCAGCCTGTAATATTTTCTACCAGTGAATGGCAGCAGTGGAACTGGAGAAGGAGGCTAACTGTGAAGCAGGGTGTTAACAGGAGTGCCCAGTGTTGTGTGGATCTTGAATATGGAAAAACAAGGAAGTAGAAAGAAGAGCAGTACAGAAGGGTAAGAAATCCTTTTCAATCCTAAGTTTATCACCACTGAGAGGTTTCAGTAAAGAATCCCAGGATGGGTCAGGCTGAAAGGGACCACAGAGGGTCAGCTGCTCCCACCTCCCTGCTCAGGCAGGGCTATCCCAAGGGTACAGGATTGTGTCCAGACTGGAATTTCTCCTGTGAGGGAGACTGCACAGCCTCTCTGGTTTCTGTTTCAGGGCTAAGGCACTGCACAGGACAGAAGTTCTGCCTCATGTCAGTGGAACTTCCTGGGTTCAGTCCCTGCCCTTCCTCTGGTGCCACTGCTGGGCCCCCTGGAGCAGAGCCTGGGCCCTGCTCTGGGCCCTCCCTGCAGACAGGGACACCCAGGGCTGAGGGCCCCGCTCAGCTGGGGCTCCTCTCGAGGCTGGACAGCCCCAGCTCCCTCAGCCTTTCCCTGTCAGAGATGCTCCCGGCCCTAAATCATCTCTGCAGCCTCCACTGGCCCCGCTCCAGGAGCTCTCAGTTAAGCTGTAGTAATGGAGAAACTGGAACAATTTACATCAATAACACTGGACACAATTTATCCTGCTATGCTGAGTAATTGATGTTGCCTCTGGATTTTTCTTCTGTTAAAAATTCTTACATAAACGTCCAGCTAGTATTGCTCATGAACTGAACATCATTGCTAATTAACTGTTTGGAAACTGGATGTGTAAGTCCTCTGAGGATTGGGATTTTATGATCTGAGAGGATCTTCCCTGGGACACTTCAAAGAAATTAAGTTTAGCAAGAGAAGCTTGAAAGCCTTCCAGCACAAATCTTTGTACTTTGTCCCTTGCTGCTCTTGACGCTTTTGACGAAATCCAGAAGCTGTTGAAAAGAGCTGAGGGGACAGTAAGTTACTGTCTTACAGCGTTAATTTCAGATATTCTTAAATTTTCCTTAGACATAGTTCCGCAAACAAACCAAAGTGAAACAAACCAACCAAACAAACCAAAGTGAAACAAACCAACCAACCAAAAAGCAAAACCAACCAACAACACACACAAAGAAAATCCCCCCAAACCCTATTAAAACACTAAAACCAAGATGATCTCTAAAGCCCCTTCCACCCCAAGGGTTCGAAGTGTGATTCTGAGTGTGCTGAACAAGCAGGGAGCAGCAGATGCCCATTGTGCTTTGAACTGAAGCCATGCAGTAGCAGGACTAGGAAAGAAACTGTGCAGTGTAAATTACACAGACAAGTGAACTCTTTCTCTCTCCCTTTTCTCTTCCTCTGTCTTTCTCTGACAAACCCCAGACCCCTCTAACAGGTAGTTCTAGCCCTGCACTTTCTCACAGTCATTAAAACTACTCTTTCAGTGCACACACACTCCTCCCTGCAGAGAGAACAGATCTGAGCCCCTCAGGCTCCTTTTACTGGATTGATTGACTTAATTTCATTTATCTTATGTTAAAATCAGCTGTCTTAACTTCTGGGTTTTTTTTCAAATGCTGGAATTTGCTTCTTACTTTACCAAAAGAAGATGGTGTGCATCTGTCTCATTAAATAGCTGGAAAGGACATTTAAATACACGTATTGATCCTTAGTTCTGCTTTGTTCCTGTCCACTTGAGGAACTGTTGGTACATTTGAGCAGCTTAATGCCATTATTTAAACGGAGACTTGCCTGGAACCACAGAAGCAGCTCTGTGGAAACCTTACAGTTTGCAGTATTTTAGTTGCACTTCAAAAGGACAAGCCTGGGGTTTTTGTAACAGCAAAGATTTGTTAACTTTGAAATTCACAGGCAAGGTCTTTTCCACAAAAGTGAAGTGGGCATTCTAGCAAGCCCTTGGTGACCTTTTAAGTGCTTTGCCTAGAATATTTCTTTCTGGAAATTGAAGGTTCAACAGAGAGCTGTTTTTTATTTTTTTTTCCTTCTGAAATGGTTATAATGATTTCTGTCTGCTGTCAGATTCAGCAAGGTTCAACCAGGATTTTTTGGGGGTCAGGATTACATCCTGGCTTCACCTTTAATGTGTCGACAGCATGTCTAGGGGTGCTAAATCATGGGAGTGCAGTCAATGGAGGATCAGCCCTGGAGAAGGGGAACAGTGTGGAGTGAAGGAGAAGCAGAGAGGAGCTGTTATGGACTGACCCCACTGCCCCATCCTCCTGTGCCTCTGGGGTGGTAGGTGAGGAGGGGAGTGAAGCCAGGAATAAAGCAGTGAAATTGAGGGAAGAAGGAGCAGGAGCAACGTGTTGCTTGAGTCTTTTTGTCTGTGTTTCTTACTATCCAAATCTATTCTAATTTGCAAAAGTAATTCACTTTCCCTATGTCTGTTTTCTGCATGATGGTAACTGATAAGTGATTTATCTGCTTTTATCATGACCCACGACCCTTTTCCTCTTATTTTCTTCCCTGTCCTGTTGAAGAGCAGGAATGAGAGAGAGGCTGGATGGGTGTCTGGCTGCCAGCTAAGGTCAATCTATCATAACCATCTTACCAGCCTATATTACTCTACAATTTTCTTTTTTTCTTATATCTATTTGCTAAGCTGTGTAAAGTTCTAATAAAACAAAGGCAGTGTATCCTGTGGTTATCTCAAGGAGCTCTTAAAAATATTAGCAAGAGACTACCCATGGGAATATTGACAGAAATTGACTCATAAGTGAATTATCTCCCTGAACAGTTGAAAACAAACCAGTTTTATAAGCCAGGCACCTGCTAAATAAGCTGTTCAAATATTATAGCCCTTTATTTCACTTGCACTAAATCCACTTTACATTCTCAAATTAGTTTTTGAAAGTTTGGAGTAGAAGTGAAAATATTTTCATGTAATGACACATAAAGATAGCAGGAAGCCCACCCAGGGAAAGAAAACCCAGTCTTTTAGTCTGACAAGAGTAACACCCCTCTCATCTCCATCCAAGTTAAGCTCAAGGCTGTTCACAGGTTGGCAGCAGAAATTGATACCAACATTGCAAGGATGAAGGTCAGAGACAGTGCCAAGCCTTGAAAATCCAGAGCACTGTCTCAACAGAAGGATGAAGGTCCCAAAGGGGAGCAATCCAGGGAAACACAGGCATGTTAACATTTAAACCTGATGTTCCGCTGGAATTTTCTGAGTAGCTGTACCTGCAGATGGTGTGCAGTGTTTTTAAAGATCACAAACCTTGTTCCTCTTCCGCACATTCAAAGAATTGGCTTCATTTTTCATCCTGCTTCTTGTTACTCAAGCACACTTCACGCTTCAGGTTTTATTTCACCAGAAAGAAAACTTCAAAGCCACTCGCACATATATATAAAATGCTATATCACTTCCTTTTCTTTTATGAAGTCCAGCACATGCTTTAACTGAATAAACAAAGAGCAATTCTGAGAAATGCAAATCCTTTCTTGGCAAGGTGGTGTTGTGAATCTAAGGCAAAAACATTGGGATTTTTCCTTATTTCAGAAGGATATTCACATCCTTTTTTACTGAGATGATAGATCCAATGAATAATGGCAGAGATAAACAACTAGGCAAGAACAGCAAGAAGCCAGCCTACAGAAAGGTAGGTGTTGAAAGGAAGCAAAATGAGAGAACTGTAATATCTGTCAGGCTGGCAACCTGTGACTCCATCCTTGGCTCTGTTCTCTTCCAAATCTTTGTAAATGACCTGGACATAGGACTGGAAGGGGTACTAAGTAAGTTTGCAGATGATCCTAAATTGGCAACAGTTAGCACAATGTGTAAATGCATTGTTCCTTTTGCCATCCTATTTCGTTCTTCTAGCTAGGAAGCATCCAATTCCTAAATGCTATAATATTCTGTTAGGTTAATGATGTTGCCCATAAAATATAAAAATGCTATGAAAATCCTGAACCACAAGAACTCAGTTTCTGGTCACACAATGGAGGAAGACGTTTTGCAATGTTTGGGTTTTATGTTTGAGAAATCTCTTTACATGCCTAAAGGCAACCATGGTTTTAGCAGGTCTCAGTGGTTCATTATCACTCAGATATGTTGAGAAAATCAACCTAACTCTGACATGTAGTAACATTTACCTTCATGAACATCCTTACAGTGCAACATGTAATAAAACTCCACTTCTCAAAATTCCACTTCAAAGCATGTTTCATGTAAATGAAAATCCAAATTCCTGTACGTGGCTTTGGCATCATCTAAAGAAGCAGGAAGCTGCCTAGAGGTTTTATGATACAGATCAAAGGACAAAAGGACAAAGGTGCTTTAATAGAATGTAGATGCTCTCATACAGTCAAAACAAAAATAAGAGGAACTAAATTTTGCAAGTCTTTCACTTTACTAGTTCCCATGGACCTTCAAGATCCTCTTGTTCCACCCCTCTGCCATGGGCAGGGACACCTCCCACTACCCCAGGTTGCTCAGAGCCCCATCCAACCTGGCCTTGGACACTGCCAGGGATGGGGCAGCCACAGCTTCTCTGGGCTACCTGTGCCAGGGCCTCAGCACCCTCACAGGGAACAATTTCTTCCTTATATCCAACCTAAATCATTTCCCTTTCAGTTTAAAGCCATTCTCCCTTGTCCTGTCACTAACTTTCCATCTCCAGCTTTCTTACAGACCTCCTTCAGGCACTGGAAAGTATCCAGCTCTGAGGTCTCCACACCTTCTCTTCTCCAGGCTGAGCAGCCCAAATTGTCTCAGCCTGTCCTTGTAGGAGAGATGCTCCAGCCTTCAGAGCATCTCTGTGACTTCCTCCAGACACAACCCAGCAGGTCCTTGTCCTGTGCAGATTCCCAGCGCTGCACACAGGCTCATTTCTTAACCACCTCCTTCTAAAGCTTTCTTCCTGGGAAATAGGTCCTCATTCTTCAGCCACCTCTTATTCATGGATGATTTTAAGAAAAAGAATGCAAATAGTGTGAGGAAGCTCTTGGACGACCTGATTTGAGCCACCAGCAAATGGTATTGTGGTTTCAGCAACCTTTAAGCCTCTGAGTAAGATGCAAATGGTTGCTGCAGGAAGTGGAGGTAACTTCTACACATGGGCAGCTTCTCTTCTCTCCTTGCCAGGGCTGAGGTGAGCCCTGCTGGTCTCATCCATGACCTTCCAGCTGTGTCAAGCCCGGATGGCACAGGTCAAACACAAAGTCAGAGGTGAAGCCTTGAGAGTGGAGCTAAAAATGTCTCTAATCTTGACAAATACCCACCTCTTCTCTATACTCAGACTTTCCATTTGCAGCACTTTCCGTGTCAGCTGGCACCAGTTCTTTAACCTGCCATTTATTTCCAGTTGGTGCTCTCTTTTTTGCAGGAGGAATCCTTACAAATTGGATAGGAAGTTGGAATGTGAGACCTCAGGCACACTTCTCACATGTATTTGTTCCTGCACTAAATGTTACATGATGCCCCCACCCTGGAGGATTGTTGGGGGATCCTCCAAGAATCCTCAGGGGTGTTGGGGTTAACAAGGGAAGGAAGGAAGGAAGGAGGGAAGGAAGGAAGGAAGGAAGGTGTCTGTGGGTGCAAATAGCCCTGACACAGAGGAAAGAGGCTGCTGCTGCTTTTGTCAGAGCCCTGCCCCTGCAGCCACCATCAGTGTGTCCTGCCACGGGGCAGCCCAGCTGCCTGGCTGCTGTAGTGACACGCATGAGACAGCCTCTACTTCACCACCTCCCCTTCCCCTCAGTGAGTGAGAGGGGCTGGGAGTCCTGGAGACCTGCCTGCTCAGGAGGGCTGCTGTTGCCACGTTGACAAACGACACAGACTCAACTTCTCCAAAGGCTGAAGAACTAATTTTATTAAACAAACGAACCCCTTTTATAGGGTTCTGACACAGCTGGACATGATTGGTTCATTGTTCAACACTCTATCACTATGATTGGGTAATTACAAACAACACCTCCATGTAAACAAGTTCTAGGTGCAGGATTATTTACACTTTTTTAATCTCAGTTTTCCCAGGGGTATGTTTTGAGAAAAACTCACCTCTTTGACAGGCCTCCCTGCTGCCTGAGAAAACTAGCAGCAGCTTAGGAGGCTAAAATGAAACCCACAGAGGGCTGTGAGGTTCACCCTTTTGGGTTTGAAAACATCCAAACCTCAGAGGTGGGCAGCACTGCTGGGCACTACAGTCACTGCAGTTTCTGCACCCTAAAACCTCTGGACACAGCAGATCCCTATAACCAAGCTCTTAGAGAGTTTTCAGCTAGTGCCAGCAGGAACAGGATTATGTCCAACAACCTCTGAATAGAAATAATTGGCAACTAAAGACTTCATTTGGATGACTGTTGGCTTTGAGATTGATATCTCTGAGAAGTGTGTTCTATTTTTTAGGTTTACCTTGCATGGCTGGAAAATAGCTGAAATGGGGTGCTTGCAAGAAGAAAGGCATCTGATTGATGAGCTCTTACGCAACTTATAAGAAAAATGACAATTGTGCTGGACTTCAAGGAATCATGCATGATCAGGCATTTGGACCTTCCCATCTCCCTTTAGAAACGTTTCAATCAGTTATTGAAATGTTTGATATTTACTAGGGGCTTGTGTGAATGTGTCACTGCTGCTGTATCAGTCAGTCTTGCATGATTCCCTCCCTTTCAGCTTTCTGCAGGCAGTATTCTGTGTCCTGAGCACCTGATCCTGAACAGCAATTCCAAGCAGAAGGACAGTGTGCGCTAATATCACTGATGGCCAAACAGCTGCTTGTGCTGTCTGAAAGCTGCTGAGCTCAAGTGAAACCTTTCTTGTAACAATAAAAACCATCCCTGAAAAATGCCAGCATGAGGAAGGTCTTTGGTAACAGAAAATAGCTCTGTTTGGCCCAGACAAACACAAACCAAAATCTGCAGTTGCATTTAAGTGCAGTTCATTCAAGAGAGTTTTTCACTGGTTTTTTTTTTTGTCTTAGAGGGATGTTCCAGAGGGAACATCCAAGGTGCAACAGCTAAAAGCCCCAAATTGCCTTACAACTCCTCCCCTCTCGAAGAGCCTCTTCCCAGGAACTCAGGGAGGGAGCTTTCCACATTGTAAGTTTGAGACTCACTGCATTCCTCTTAGCATTCTGTTTGCATCAAAATTAATTATTTCCATAAGTCATAAACCACCTGCACAGCTCTTGAAATGCAGAGCATGAGCTCTTATTTCAGCTGCACCAGAGTAAAGCAGGGATAACCTTAGAGCAGCTGACTGTGGAAATTCCTGGGTGTGAAGCTGGCATCAGTGAGACCTTCAGGACTTTCTCAGCAGGTCCACCTCAAGTGTTTCTTGTCACTAATGGAGCACCCACCACCCTCATTTGAGTGCTTTCTTGTGAGCTGTTGGAGCCAGGCAGGCTTTAATTGATTGAAACAGAAAAACCCTGGAAAAAATAGGGGACTTTATTCATTGTAGAATTACAATTTATATATATTTTCATTCCTTAGTATGCAAATAATACTAGTTTGAAATTAGGCAATTATGCAATCAAAAAATACACTTGTTTAGGTCAGTTTAGGTCAGTTGTGCAAGGGATGGACCAGAATTCAGTAGTTGAGCTTTCTAAGCCCACATGCAAATTAGGACAGCATGGAATAAGAATAAAAAAACCCTGCAATGATGTTTCCTGCAAGAATATAATGTTTCCTGCAGTATTAGAACTTCCAGGTAATCTACCCAAAATTTCATGAACCTCTTTTTACAGGAAATATGCCTGAAATATCAATGCTTCCAGGGGGATTTCACAACCAGTCAGAGTTTATCTTAATGCATCATAAAATCTTTAAGATCAAGGCTTTTTGAACATTGTGCATAAAATACTGCATTACTGTTTGGCAGAAGGCAGATGATTATTAATTTCAAGCCAGTCTCACATCCTTGTTGTTAGTGTCATTTATGATATACACTGTAGATTGATCTGCTCAGACTCAGGAAGAGCTTCAAATATTTGAAATAAGGTTATCAGAGAAAATCTTGAAGGTACAGCATCCAGTACTCTCGAATTGGAAGTATTTTTCTATACCACTTCTAGGAAAACATATAAGGGAAAAGGTGGTTAATTATCAGATGGGAAGGCCTCCACCCTACTGAAAATACAGGACTTATTATCCAGGGATACTAATTTTGCATCTGCCAGCTCATAAAAATTGCTTAAAAGGGGGAAAAGGGGGGGGGAGGGGAAGAGAAAAATTCTTAATACTATTCTCAGTGGCTTTTATTCCACTTATTCAGCTTTAGTCAGCTCCTCAGTTTATACTCAAAAGCTGAAAACTTAAAGTGAAACAATGGCCTATATCCATGGAGATTTATATCCTTAAATGTGCTTGTTTTGGATATGAATTATATAAACTTATTCTCCATAGTAAAGAGTTCAAAACCATGAAGTAAAGAAAGGTTTTCCCCTTCCTATTCTGTCAAGTGCAGGAATAACAACCTGCTATTATCTATTTCAGGGAGAGAAAATGTTGGTTTGTTTAGTCTAAGCCAGAGGATTTCCTTTAACTGGGAGCCATAGCAGAGCTTTAGGTGCTGGGACAGAGCAGGTTTCTCTGCAGAATTCAAGGACTCAAACAGGTCAGTGTTATGTAACTCATACTTCTGAAAAAAAGGCTACTAAGCACTTCAAATTTCCATCAGTTTAGATGGAATAGAAATTCTAATACATTTTATGGTGAAGTAGAGACATCTAGTGACTGTTTTGCATCTAGTGACTGTTTTGTAGGAAGGAAAAAAAACCCTTCTTCCAAATTCTTGAATACCTTTCTAACAATAGGTACATCTTTAGATATAAAATAAATTTAGTCTGGCTTTGCTTTACTGGCACTGAGGACACTTTAATGGCTAAGTACTAACACAAATCTCTTCCTCATGTTACTTTGTGAAAGAATCTTCCTCAGAACAACTTGGATGTAATCTCAAGCAAAAAATGTCTTTTTTCTACTGAACCATCACCTGCCTGCTAAGAGAAGGAGAAGATGCTATAATTAGAAGGGGAAGGATGTTAGAACTGGAAGTGGGCTGGAATTAGATGGTCTTTAGGGGCTCTTCCAAACCAAATCATCCTGGGATTGATTCCATGCGGCTTTGGACAGAAAAGCTTTAACCCCATAATCTTTTGCTCACTCACTTAGATGCCTAAATCTCAGCTGTTTACAAACTTCTGCTTTCCAGCTGGTACCTCCACAGTCCTCCCACCTTCTTCTGAAAGGTCAGTCAAGTACTGCAACATTGGGGGACACTTCACATTTTCTCATTATATTTCAGCAGCCAAAGAGCACATTTTTCCAGAATATGGGAGAGTATCACTTTCTTTCTCTCTTTGCTGTCCTCCTTTCCATGAAAGAAGAGGACATGTGGTTCTGCTCCACTCTGCTGAGACC
>WAAE01018546.1:249517-282546 GCA_013400495.1 Nicator chloris | reverse complement strand
GATCCATGGATCCATGGATGGATACAACTCTTTGACAACGGCATCCATGGCAAACAAGGAGAAGGGGTTGTGCTTTGTGCCAAGGAGGATCTTGTGGCTCAGGAGCAGAGTGGGGAGGATGTCATGGTGGTGTCACCTGTGAGTGACCTGATTGAAAGAAGCTGCCTTCAAACCACAGGAAAAAAACGTTCTGTCACTCCAGGAGAAATTCTGCTTGGATTGAAGGAGCCCCAGACCTGGGGGAGTGGTGTAACTCAGTGATGCTGTGGCATCTCTAATCCTAAGGATCTTCAGAGCTCGTGTGGACACCAGCAGATTCCATTTTTAGTTAAGCCACGATTTGAGTGATGGTTCAGGTGACTTCCAGCCGTCTTTTACACTCTCTGCACATTTGTTCACAAACCTCGGTGACTCCTGAGATTTTTCTGGATTTGCAGTTTGATGAGGATGAACCTCTCTGTCCTCATCCTCACTTCCAGCAGCATCTGAAGTGCCCTCAGTGCCATTCCTTGTTGCCCTGATATTTTAGCCTTTTGATGTTTTAGTCTCTGAAATTCTTTTCCCGTAGATTTTGCTGTAAATCAGAGAATTGCTTATGCTAGTTTTATCTACGTTTGCATTCCTGCTTAGAGGAGGGAATCTTTTGATAGACATCTGTCTTGACCAATGTAATTGAAGAGGTGTTAACTTTGCCTACCAATCACTGGGCTTGTCTGAAATACTATAAAAGGGCTCAGATTTGAAATAAAGTAGATTATTAGCTTTCAAAATTCTGGCAGAGTCCGTGTCTTCATTTTGGGTCCTATTGCAACAATTCCCCAACTTTTTGGCTGTTTGATGCACATCCCTTCCCTGTTTCTGTGCATCCCTTTCCTATTTGCTTGTTTATCCCTCAGAGTGGATTTTTAGGGCTGTGTTTCAGGGAAAACTCGACCTGTGGGTGTTCCACAGAAACAATTACCTTTCAAAACCCCTGAAGATGGGCTGAAAGTGGATACTTGCATGAAATAAAGGGGGACTTTGGTTGTACAAATAGAACTTGATTTCTTTCTGGCAATCTGGCCCTCATCCCAGCCTTTTTGAAGGATAATCATCGTTCCAAGAGAGGTTTTCATGGACTGTAGCATACACGTTATATTTCACTGTGTAATGGAACCTTGCCTACACTCAAGGAAAACAATTTACAGAGTTAATTGCTGAACTCTGCAGATATAATCCTTTAAATGGGTTCTGTTAGATAAGAGTTTATGTTAAAAAAGAAGAAATGTTCTAGAGGAAAATTATTGTTTAGGGAACATTGATTTGCATGAATTAATGTTTTCACTTCAGCTGAGAGTTAAAAAAAGGATACTTAAGCTAAGCCCCATTTCAGTGTAACATCAATGCTTCATTAGTTCTGGTGTCAGCTGAGATCCATTGTTTGTTTGCTTTTTTGTGCCATCAAACTTCAGCTGGCACGGGGTCAAACTGTCCCAAAGATTTCATTTTTTGAATGAAACAGAAAAGAAGAAAAATTTAAAGAAAGCCCTGCACGGACTCTGAGAGGGGAGGATGGCTCAGAGTTCTCTTTGTTACTCACTGCTTCAGTTTAGACAATGCTCTCCACCCTCCTGTCTCAGCCTACTTATCAGGGAAATTAGGGGTGGTGTTAATGATCTTACCTGACACCGCTGTGGCAGGAATGAGCTGATGAATATTTGCACAGTACAATATTTGTACAGAGGTGCTGCATCAGGAGCAGCCATCTGTCACATCTCTCATGTTTAAAGTCTGCAAGGAGCCTTTGGGGCTGGGCTAACTTTTACAGAACTTGGGCTTTTGATCCCTGTTTTTGTGGCTTAGGTTTTAATTCGGAGCTTAGCCCAGGTCTGAGCCTGCTGCCAGTTCTTTATTGTCCCTAAAATCTGGCTCACGGCACAAAGTGAGAGGTTCAGCACTGTTTATGATGTGGTGATAATGAACTAGACACAATATTTAATTAAATCTAATTTAATTTCAATCCCTTTTCTCCCATGTAGCCGAGTGCTGGTGGCAGATTGAGGGAGAAGGAATAGACCCCATCGTTTCAAAGCCTCTCCGTGGAACACAGGGTATGTGGATTTGTTTTCCATGGTTTTCTTTAATGATCCTGCCATTTCTGTGTTGTGCTTACCTCGATTATATTCAGAGGACAGTTTCAGAATCAGGGATATCCAAAGAGGAAGGAACTAAGGAAAATATCCACATTGGGGCCACTCCCAGCACACGACCAGGGCTCAGCAGCTGAGGAAAATCTGGAGATAATTTCTAATTTCACCATGAATTCCCTTCTTTTCCAGGGTCTGCCAGTGCTGGTGAAGTCTCATTTGAGAAGCACACAGAAAATCTGCCATCCCAAATCCAGCTGCTCCTTCCCTCTGGACAACAGCCTGAGGAGGAGCTGTTTACAGGTGAGATGTTCCCTGCTGTCACCTGGAGGGATGAGCCTTTTGGTCCTTGTGCCAGCTGGGAATTGAGCTGAGAATTAAGAGCTCAGGAACATTAAAACTCAGATTTATTTGTATAAGATTTGTACTGTGATATATCACACAAACCCATTGCTGCCACAAATTTTTAACTTGAAATTAAGGGGTTGGAAAAGAGTAATCTTTAAGGACACTTCCAACTTAAATAATTCCATGATTCTATGAAATTCCTGGGTGCAGAAACACACATTAAGTGGAAAACAGCCTTGACTCTCACCGAGACCATTAAAACCTCCCTTTATTTTATTTGACACCCACCATCCTGCTCGGAAAACTGGATTTACTTTTGAAATCCCTAATTAAGGATGGGAATTTCATGTCAGGCAAATGCTGTCACTTTCTCCCAGCCCTTCCAGCAAAAATCCATGTGCATTTTGGTGCCTTGGGCTCTGAGGATGGCTTTGAGAAGCATCTCCCTCCTGGGACCTGCAGTCAGATGAGTTGCATGGGCCAAGTTTAATCCCAAAGTTACAACACAGGAAGAACCCCCTGAAAACACCAGGAATTGCCACAGGATCTGGGCAGTAAACACAGGTTAGGACAGCCTGGCTATTTGCTTTAATCCCCTCTGGTTCTATTTTGAATTTGCTGTGTTCCTCCTTGCTAAACCACTTTCCTTTTTCGCCCTGTTTCCCCGTGGCAGAAGGAGGAGGGATATTTTGGCAGCTGGAAAAGTGCCACTAATTCCTGCAGGGTTTCTGAACTGAGCACTGCCACTCTCACACCCTGAACCCCTCTAGGGTTCCCCACAGAGATCCCTCATCCTCCCAGCAGGCAGGACATGCCCCAGGTGACAGGATTCAGGTTCCTGATGGTTTGAGAGGATGAGAGAGTTGGGATTTAGGGGCTCCTGCTCCTTTAGGCTCAGCAGGAGGGATTCAGGGAGCCTAAATATTGTCAAAATATTCCCAAAAAATCAGGAGTGCAAGTGCATCCTTGAGCTGGATGGAGCTCTGAACAACTCAGGGTAGTGGAAGGTGTCCCTGTTCATGGAACTGAATGAGTTTGAGGTCTCCTCCCACTCATTCTGGGAATTCTAGGAGGCTTGATTTATTCTTTTCTTAAATTCTTTTTTGTTCCCTCACAGCATAACGAAATATTGCAAGGGTCTTGCTGCCATTCTGCCACGTTTTAGTGTGGTTCAGCAGGAATTCCTGGGGGGACAATCTCCAAACCTGTCACAGAGCAAAGCCTCTCTTATGGAGGAGTAAACAAAACTCACTTCTACTTTTTTGAGGGTTTTTTTAATTGAGTTGCTGGGGAGTTTTTTGTTTGGTTTTTTTTGGGGGGGGGGGTTGTTTGTTTTTGTTTTGTTTTGTTTTACCTTTTCCCTTGAGCTGATATTTGGGAAAGTCATTTCACGTCAGGTGGTGAGGCTTGGAACAAGCAGGGAAAAAACCCTTCTGGTGTTTGCTCGTTTCTTAGGTGCACCACAGTGCCCACAGCTCCTCTCACCACTCCCAGAGCAAGTTTGTGCAAGTCCCAAAATAATTCCACGCCTCTGGCCCACCAATATCCCCGTTTGGTCAGCCTTTTATAGAGTAATTACTGTTTGACATGGCATTGCAGCTGGGGCTGGGCTTATTTTGGGTCAGGAGATATAAAAAGCTGCTTGTGAAAAAAAAATAGAAATAAATAAGATGCCTGTGTTTGTTGATCTGTCATCCTAAACAAATGAATGTAGGGAGTTGCTAATTTGCTTACTCTTTTTGGTTTCTTTTGCTTTAAGGGTCATTGGTGAGAGAATTGGTTTGGTACCAGCCTGGCTAGTTCAGATATGTCTCTAATTAACCAAATTCTAATTATTCTGGGGTGTCATGGGGATATTGGGACAGTTTTATGGGGTGGCACAAACCCAGGAAAAGGGGTCAAGGCTTAACCACAGGAAATTCATTTTCCTGAGCAGGGGATGGGTGGGAAGAGCCACCTTGGGGGAAAGGTCTGTCCCCCAAATCCTTGGATTTCTGAGCAGGCAGCTCATTCCCACAGCTCTGCGTGGTGTCAGGAGCATTTTTTCGAGTCCAACATCAAAGCCCCTTCTCATTTTAATACCTTTGATATGCACATGGATATTTATACACACGGATTTTATATTCTGGTCATATATGGACGTATAGGAGCGCAGCCAGAGGAAGGGAAAACAGGACCACGTACAAACACGTGGCACTTCTTGTCTGCCCCCGAAACACAGGTGCCTGTGTGGGAAACAACTTGTGAAGCTGTTTATGGGGCCAGAGCTCAGGAAGTTGGGATATTATATCCCTTTTTACCAGTTTCCCATGCTGGGCTGGTTGTTTCACCTCAAAACTTAGGCACCCCATTCAATTTCGCAGAAGATCCCAATATTTTTAGTCATCCTGGGAAAGAATGTTGTCCACTGGGATGGAGCAAGTGGCTCTGGATCAGGAATCAGGGCCTTGCTTGTCTTTTTCCTGCTGTTTTTATGGCCCAGGACAATCCTTAGCACTCTGCTGTGCCTCTGTTTTACAGCAAAATGGGATTGTAACACCGAGTTACCTCGCCCTGAACTATTTCAAGATGAAATTGAAGTTTGGAGAGCTTTTGGCATCAGAGGAACGGAGCAGTTATGAAAAGTATTGCTGTGGTTTGGCTTTATTAATGATCCCAGCTTCTTGAGGAATTGTGTCCATGGAATGGGGCTGGGAAGCAAACCAGGAGCAGAGAGGCAGGGATCAAATCCCTCCACGGGCAGTTATACAACAAAGCAAGGAGCTGGGTTGATTTTTCCTGTCAAAAATCCCAAAATGCACATGAAAAACCATTTCTTAGAGCAAAAAAAGACAAGACAGCTGATATTCCAACGGCTTTTGAGACAAGGAGGATCTGAAAAGGAATACGTTGGGGATTTTATCTTTTGAACTGGGAATCTGAAAGCAGAAGGCATCTGGGAACAGTCCTTGGCTCAGGTTTCTTGGCTCCTTGTTCTCCATCAGCTGTGCCAGGCAGGTGGGGAGTGGAATCCTGGAATCCTGGGCTAGAGGCAGATCCATCCTGATGAGGGAAACAGAGCCATGGACACAATTTTCCCTCTGCTGGGTTGGGGTTTCCTATCAGGTATCCATCATATAAGGTGGATATTGTCAATAACCATCATGTTATTCCTCATATTCATATTTATCTTCTTGCTGTTATTCCAGGTGCTCCATCCCAGCTCTGACTCCTGCTGGATATTTCCATATTCCTGGTAAGAATCTGATTAATTTTTCCAACCATGGCAAATCTAACATGTCCAGGTGAATGTTCCTGTAGGAAGTAACAGGAAGGAGAAAAATTTGGAGCCAGGCTGTGAGGCATGGAATCTTTTCCATCCTAAAATTACTCTGAGAGCTTTCATTTTATTTAAAAGTCTTTTATTGATCAAAAAAAGCTTTATTCAAAGGCTTTGTCTTGAGTAGCTACAACAGGTTTAACTCATGGTAGAAGTTCTTATCTGAGTCCATTTGATCATCCTGGGCTTTGCTTAATTCCACGCTTCTCTTAAAGGTAGCAGGGAAAGCCTCACATGGTGCAGAGACAGAAAAATAAGTGTAGCTTTCCTTCCAGCCCAGGAATTCTCTTCCATGGAGCTCTGCCCCAGTGTGAGCACACAGCTGGGAGGAATCACAGCACAGACATCTCCACATTGCAGCAGCTCCCAAAAACAGCGGCTTTGTTTTGAAGCTGGGTTTAGTGCATCTGTCCAAAGTCGTGGCTGGTTTTGGGAGCTCAGAACATTCTTGCTGTTCTGCCTCAGGATGAAACTTAGATCATAGGAACTGCAGAGAGATCCCAAAATATTTGAAGCTGTTTAAGTAACCGTAGACCTAATTCAGAGTTCTTTGCTGAGCGAGGCCAAGCAAGGATTTGAACCTGATTTTTATGCGCGCTCTTTTCTTCTCTCTCCTCCTTTCAACTCCAAGTTCCATCTTATATTAAAGAAACCATCCCGAGGATTTCATAAAAATGCTTTATTCAGGTCAGACTTCTTTTTTTTTAACTGACATGGTGTTTTGTGTCCAGCCACCCCCACCCCTGAAACAAATAAATAGGTTTAGCAGTGGAAATTTCCTGAGGAAATCTTCCTGCCTTGATCAACAATTTGTGTTATTTTACAACAGTTCGGGTTAGAACTCTGCCTAACTGTGTAATATAAAGGGCAGGGAACAAGGTGAATGTCCAGGATGGGAAAATCTGGTATTTAGGGGGCAGTGTCCATCCAATGGGTGGCTCTGCTGGGTTCATTGACCTCTTGCTGCCCTGGACAGAAAAGGAAACTCCAGTTTTTCTTCCTTACTCCGGATGCTGACTCACCTGAGTGTGGAAGGAAAACAGCCACAGGGCTGGTGTTTCACTGGTGTCCCAGTGTGCCTGGGGACAGCTCACCAGCTGCCTGCCTCTGCTTTTTTGAGTTACTCACCCCTCTCTTGGTGCCCCAGGTCTCTGTCACCGCTGAGTGAGTTCTTTCTCCCAGCTTGTCCCAAAGCCAGGGCCAATATTTGGGTGTTTGGTGTTGGTGTTCCGTGGATGCCCAGTGGCAATTCCAGCCTGTTTTGCTGGGAGCTGGAAATATGTCCCAACTCCTCTGTCCCTTCCCTGTGCCTGCTCCCAAATCCTGGCTGGCTCTGGGGTGGGCCTGATGAGTTGTCCCAGTGCTGCTGTGTTTCAGTGCCCACCACCAGGGTTTCATGGATGACGGAGCCACTGTTCCCGAATTTCTGCAGCCTGGCTGTGCCCAAGCAGTGCTGACGGTCCCCGGCCACCCTGGCCCAGCCAGAGAAGCTTTCTCTGGTTTGGGGGTGTGTTCCTACACTCTCTGCTTGCTCCAGAAGGCTTCCAGGTCCCTTCAGCCCAAGAAACTTCCTAAGATCTCACTGGAGAGGACATCGCTTACGGTGCCGTGACACTTCCCTGGATTTCCCGTGAGCACCGAGCTGGGGACACCAGTTCAGCCAGGCTACTGGGAAGAATCTGGCTCTGGTCAGTGCCCAGGCCAGGATGCTGAGGGTCCTTGAGTCCTGCTGGCTGTGGCACTGCAGGTACCAACCTGCCACCCGTCCTCTCCTCCGCGGGCACGGCTCATTCCCGCAGCTGGGAATGCAGAGACACGGGCAGACGGGGCTGGAATGCAAATGCAGCCCTGCACAGCCCCGTTCCCCCTCACAAACTATTGATTCCGTGTCTGGCTGGCTCTCCCCTGGTAATAGGCCATAGGCAGAAGGCAGCAGGGTGAGGAGGAGGAGGAGGAGGAGGAGGAAAACCTGTCACGATCGTTCGATGCGGCTGCCGAGCCAATGGGAGGAGGAAGCCGTGGATTGGGCTTGGAGAGAGCAGGGCTGGGGGGGCTGTCTTAGCAACAGCAGAGAGCAGCTCTGCCCCCTCCCAGCCTGCCACCAGGCTGGAAAGTTCCTGATGATGTCCCTTAATGTATTTGTCTCGCTCATGCCAAGCCCGTACGTGATCTGGGTGACTTTGCCGGTTCATCCCTCTGCCCTGTGGCCCTCTGGAAAGGCTGGAAGGGAATCTTTTTTTTCTCTCCTGCTAAAACCAGCAACTGAGCTCGAGGTAAAGAGAGCAGCTGCTGGATTTGGTGCTGTGCAAGCCCTGAGAACAAAAGGGAATTTCTTATCTCTCTTTGTTTTTGGTGTCTTCCTCCTGACACCCTTCCAGGGCTGTCTGGTGCTCAAACAGCCACTTTCGTGCCAGCCTCTTGTGCCAGCAGGAGCTGGACACCTGGACTGTGTTCCCATCTCTGCTAAAGAGTCCTTCCATGGAGCCATGTGAATCCCTACCCTTCAAAACCCAGGTCACTTTGATCTTTCTCAGTTAACCCTGAGTTCCCTGTGACCTGTGGGCTGAGAAAAGCCCACCCTGCCTTGCCCCTTCTCTGCCTTACAGCAGGAATTGCTCTTCCTGTCCCTCTGCCTCTCCCCTGCTCAATCCATCCCTGGTTTAACCGACCAGAAAGGAAAACAGCAGCCGAATTTGTCCAAAGATTTTCGGAACATTCACTGGAGACGAGCACTGGCACTTCCAGCACGGTGACCTTCGCTGTCCTCCCCTCACCTGCCGCCTCCTCCCGCTGCTCAGCGTGGCCCCGTGGCTACCAGGATTTGCATGCTGGTGGCAGCCGTGGTTTGGTGAGCCCCGTGTCTGTGCAGACGGCGGGGACAGGAATAGCAGCACCGCCGGGACCGAGGGACGCTGGCCTTCCCAGGGTGGCCAATAATGTCTGGGTCAGGGAGCCTTTCACTGCAGTGTCAGGGAACTCAGTCAGCTGTCATCGCTTCTTAATTAAAAATAGCTGAGACTCACTTACGTTCCTGTGCTGTGTGCTGGCTCATTTGTCATCTTGTCCTCTGCTCTGCAGCAAAGCTGCTGAACACCTTCGGGAGCAGGCACAGGGGGAAATTCCCGGGCACGTAAGGGGAGCAGGGAGCACAAAATCCATGCCAAAAGCTCCTCCTTGGGTCAAGAGTCCAGCAGGGTTCAAAGGGGATGAGGACACAGAATGAAATGTATTTATTTTAAATTTATTTATATGTATAAACTCCTTTTATATTTATTTATATACATAAAATCTCCCACAGGAGTGTCAGGAATAAATCAAACCCTCCTGGGGCTACAGGAAACTTTCCTTGTGGGCAAACCAACTTCCATTTTTCCATCTTGAATTTCCAGCATCTTCCTCCGGCCCCGTGCTCCCAAGAAACATTTTTTATTTTTCAGTCTGAGCCAGGCAGACCTTTCCTAGCTACAGAAGTGACTGGATTCCTAATTCCATGCTAAATGGAATTTCGTGCCATCTGTGATTGCTATCACCTTCCAGTAGGTTTCATTAATTTATCTGGGATATTCCTGAGGGGACTGCGAGCTGGGAGGTTACCCAGAGGTTCAGGAGCTGCAGAGGGAAAGAAGCAGCAGGCTGTCATATCATTACTGAAGGAAAATGTATCCCCCTGCCCCTGCCAAAAAAAAAGGATTTACTGCGATTCTCACTAGTGCTCGGAGCCAAGGGGCAGTTTTGGCATGGTGAGAACTTTCTCTGGCTTCCTTTTTCCAAGTAAATCAGGGGTGGAAGGGCATGAGGCCGCCTGACTTCCTGAACTGGAAGTTGCATCCGGATTAGCATATTTAATTGCCTGGGATTGGCCTAATTTCCATGAATTTCACTAATCCGTTTTGGAAGCTGGTTATGCATTCAGCCTCCACGGCCTTGGGCAGTGATGGATTCCAACACGAAATGAAACACTGTTGGGAGATCCATCCAGGATGACCTGTACAACAGCACCAACCTGCCAGGGAGGGCAGGGGTGGCTCCTGCCTGGCCTTTGGGCTCGCTCATCCCAGCCTGGGATGACTCCCCTGAGACCTGAGAAGGGAGGCAGGACCAAACCTCCCAGTCTTCACCACCCCGTGACCAACTGGGACCAGTCTGAGCTCCCACTCCCGGTGCCAAACGGGGATTTTTCTGGCCATGCAGTGATCCCCCTCAGGAATGTGCCCCTGACTGAAGATCCAGAGGCACTTATGGGTGTTCTAAACCCAGTTTTATTTCCTGCAGAGGGCAATTTCACTTGCAGCTTATGGGATACATCTGGGTTAATTTCATTTATTATCTTCAAACTGGTTGTTTGCTTGTTTGTTTTTTCCTGAGTCCAGCTCAAGAAAGTTGTGGAAGAGTTCATAGGGACAAACAGGGAAGCGAACTGATTTGTTTGAGGATTTTAAGTTATTCTGAGGTGGGCTGGCACTGAAAATCAGAAGCAACAGGTAAAAGCTCATCTGAAGCCCAAAGCTGAGGACAGAGCTCCATGTTAGTCGAGACATTTTTACTGCAGGATCTTTTTTTTTTTTTTTAACTAATTTAACTCTGATGACTTCAGCTGTATTTTCAGCCTCTGATTAAGGGCATGATACTAATTAAACTCTTGAATTATTAAAAATGCAAATAGTCAGACCTGTGTGCAGCAGCAGACTCGCTTTTCCATGCTCCAGGACAGCAAGGGGAATATTTGACAGAGTCCCTTGTGGTCACAAGTTTTTCTTTTCCCTTTTCTTTTTTATTGATGGCTGAACTCCACTGGATGCAGAACTAAAAAATTCATTTGCTGGGGTGGAAATGTCTCCAATGCCTTGCAGCGACATAAAGAAGTTTGATTAAAACACAGCAGGTTTGGGGAGGAACTCCAGGTTTTTTGACATCCTGGCGGTGGCATTTTGGCTGGATGGGCTGTTGGGACTGAAATACCATCCAGCCCTTGGGGATGCTGCCAGCAGCAGAACTCCTGGAGCTGCCTTTAAGCTCATTCTTTGTTGTCATGGATCAAGGTGTGAAGCAGGATGAATTATTTGCCCCTCTAGCTGTCCCCTCAGCTCCTGTCCCCAGCACGCCCTGTGACAGGCATGGATTTTCAGAGAGGTGTCCCAACCCCAGGAGGTCTCACTGGGGCCTTCCCTTCATCCTAAGGGTGTTTTCAGGTCTGACTGGGGCTTTTCCTTCAGCCCAGGTGTGTTTTGGTTGTGGCCCTGCTGAACAGGAGGGTTCTGAGGGATGTTTTGATCCCTTTGCTGCCACATCTCAGCAGGCACCAAGCCCATCTTTGGGGGAATGGCCATCCTGGCATACAAAGACATCTTTGGAAGGGGTTTGGGGATCACAATTGGGGCTCCTCTCCAGGTGGAGAGTCCTGCAGGGGTACAGTGAGCTGGGAGTTGTTGCCCCTCAGTGTCCCCCAGTGTCACCGTGTGCCCAGATCATGGCAATTTCTGTGTTATTATAAAAAATTCTCTGCTGTGCCAGAGCCAGGAGCTTCAGTGGCGCCTTGAGTGCCACTTCTGCATCTCTGCTACACCCTGGTCACCCTTTTGAGGCCATGGGGCTCGTGTCTGTGCCCTCCTGGAGCCCTTGGCCACTCTGGAGGCCCTGCTGGCCCTGGCAGTGGCTGCAGCCAGGACCAGCTGGGACATTGGAAGAATATTCCAGAAGCCAGTTGTACCTGCCCAGAGGGAAGCTTCGTCCTCGTGCCTGGTGAGGCCCTCACAAAGACATAAAATAAGGTGCAGGGGGCACTGTTCAAATGCAGCAAGTGCACTTCATATTTAATAACCTGTAAATCTCACCGGGGTGAAGTGACAACGAATTACTGGAGTCACTTATCAGACAAAAGTGACCCAGTGGCTGCAGCTGACAGCAGTCAGTGGCAGGTGAGGTGGTAGAGCCATGGGGCTTTTGGTTCTCCTCCTGACTGTCCTTTTAGTGTTCAAACAAAGGAAGAAGTGGTCATTACTTCACCTATGAGAAGGGATTTTTTTTTCTTCCTTCTGCTCTAATGGGCTGCAGGTGTTTCACAGCCAGCCCAGGCTAATCAGGATAGACTTTCTGGCCACAGGCCAAAATTATAAAACTGTCCAGGGAGAGAAGAAAAGAAAAGAAAAGACAAGGGGTGGGGGGGTGTGGGAAGGAAAAAAAAAGCAAGTGAGGGAGTCACTCCATGCTGAGATTTTGTACTTTTGTGTCTCCTGAAGTGAATACATCAGGAATGAAAGGTTTGAAAAGTCATTCAGCCCCTCCAAAGGAGAGGGGGAGCCCTCTCCTCCCCATGGCACCAGGGTAACCCTGGAGCAGCTCCACCAGAGTTCCAACCAGCCCGGGAGGGATGTGGGCTCCTGGCTGGGTGTGGGCATCTTCCTGCCAGGATAAGGTGTGGGACCAGCCCTGGAGTGCTGGATCTCCACAGTGACAGCTGCCCTGCTCCAGAGCTGCCAGGGAATGGCTGGGGGCTTGCCCACTGTTCATTAATTAATCCCTTCTCGGCAAAATCGGAGCTGCACAGACAAGGCAGAGCTCTGCAGCTTCTCACCCTGTTAGGTTTTAGTGCTGTCTTGCCCTTAAGCCCCACAGGGACAGCAGTGCCCTCGTGTCTGCTGGAGGCTGTGGGAGGGAAGATGGGCTGTGTGAGGGTGGCAGCCCCTGTGCCCCCCCAGTGGGGGCTGTCTGGGCAGGCTGGGCTGGGCTGGAGCCTTCCCCAGGTGCTGCGGGCTTGGGTGGGAGCCAAGGGGCAGCCAGGATGGGGGAGCACCAGGAAATGCTGGATCTGGGGCTCTGCTGGCTGCCAGCACTTGGTTTGCCTTGCCCTGAGGCAGTGAGGGCAATGCTGAGCTGTGGAGCCTCCAGAGGGGCCCCTGTGTCATGGTGGGAGCGCCTTGGGGACGCTCCTCACCTTCAGCTTCCTCAGGCAGCCCCTAAAGGTGAGACTGTCCAAGCCTCAGGGCATGTCCCTGGGAACAGCCTGGGTTTGGGGTCGGCAGACCAGAGTAATGAACACCTCTGAGGTGAATGAACTCACAGGATTCCAGGTGACAGAGCCCAACCCTCAGCGTCTCATCCAGATTTGTTCAGGGCCAAAAGTTTTGTTTTATTTGTTTATCTAAGATATAGGTTTGGATGCTTAGCAGGAAAACAAAACAAAACAAAACCAACAAACAGCAACACCATGAGTGATTGATGTTAATTATTTTCATTTCAGATCTCCTTTTGGCAGCTGGATGAGAAGGCAATGCCATGGCTGAGGAGGGATTGCCAAGGAGGAATTACCAAGGTTCAAGTTCTATTCCAAGGCAGCACGAGTTCCTTGTGTCACCTCTACACCAGGTCAGTGCCTTCTCCCTGGAGTCGCTGCCAGAGCTCTGAGGAGCATCCCTGAGCACTCAGGCTCTGCAGATGGTTTGAAGGGTGATCAAAATGGCACAGTGGAAATCCCCTGGTATCAGGAATTACAGAGTTGCAAGGCTGAAATGATTCAATAAATTGTATTAGATCCATTTTTTTTTCTTGCAGGAAGCAAATGGCTTATGAAAAGTTGCAGAAAGTGTTTTATAATCAGGCAGAGTGAGTCAGTTTTGAATTTTCTGCTTTTTTGCATTTTGTGGTTGGTTGGAAAAAATCTGTGAGTTCTGGCTTGTTGTTTGCAAAGAGCTGAGAACACCGAGACACTCCTGAAAATACAAATAACAGTGGCAGTGAACAGTAGCTTATCAAACCTTTTCTGATGGCTTAGAAATCCCTGGATTCCTTTATTCTCCACCCCTTGGAGTATCCTGTGCTTCAATTTCTGCCTGTGGATGCCAGTAGAGCACAGCTGGGGCTGTGGAGATGAGATGCAGAACCGCACGGATTTGGGGTGGCAGGGACATGACTTCATGTTCCTTTCTCCTTCAGCTTATCTGAGGGGAGGAAACTGGGGACCTTATCTTTTTCTGAGTGGAAAAACTGATTTCAAGTGCACATGTCTGAAGCTGCAGCAGTGAGCCAGGTTGGCTTGACTAAACCACAAAATCTGAGTGAGCCTAATTAGAAACCAGGATGCCTCCCAGCACTTAAAGGTTGCTTTCAAGATTCTGATGAGCTGACAAAACAGATTAGTGAGAGGTGGGATTGGTATGAGCCATGTTTGGCATTTTCCTGCTTCGTGGCAGCAACAAGAGGCCCTGTGTGGAGATCAGAGCGTGAGCCTGAGTGAATTCACTCCAAGTTAATGCACAAAGCTCCCAGAGCTGATGGGGTGCACTGAACTGGAGGTGCTGCTGATCTTAGGACTAAATGTTGCTTAGTTTTAAACTAAAAGAGGAGAGATTTGGGTAAGATGTTAGGAAGGTGATCAGAGAGTGGTGAGGCCCTGGCACAGGGTGCCCAGAGAAGCTGTGGCTGCCCCTGGATCTCTAGCAGTGCCCAAAGCCAGGTTGGACAGGGCTTGGAGCACCCTGGGATGGTGGAAGGTGTCCCAGGCGTGGCACTGGATGGGCTTTAAGGTTCCTTCCAACCTAAACCACCCTGGGATTCAATGAAGGACAGCCCTGAGAACCCCAGGCTCTCAGAACTGATGCACAGAGAGCAGGCATTGCAGTCTGCCAGCTCCTAAACCCTGCTGGACTGTCTGTGAGCAGGCCTGAGGATTTCAAGAGTCCAAGGAGGGCCCTGCAGTAGTTTCTCACACGTTCCTTTCCAAGATTTGTTTTGCTTTGAGGCAGTGCTGGATCTCTCTGCTGCCCATGCTGGATGGGGCTGGGAAGGGGCTGTGCCAGGCTGGTGGTGAGGGCAGGGCTGGTTTATACTGGCCACCACTGGGACCCACTGCAAACCTCCCCGTCCAGGGCCAGCAGGTGCTTTGGCCATCCAGGCCCTGCCAAGCTTCCCCCTGCTGCTCTCCCGAGTTCCAACATCCCTCTTTGCTGGTGCTGCTGTTTGCAGCCCCTGTGTCCTGCCTGCTCAGAGGCTGCAGTTTCCCTGGAGCCGGGGTTTTCCTCGCAGGCCATGGAGCCGCACCGGCGCTGAGCCACCCCTAACAGGTCCCCCTGCCTTCCCTGCAAGCACATGATGAGAGGTTTGAGGCTGAGCAGACAGCTGGTACGCTCTCCCGGGGCAGCCTCTGTGTCTGGGCCTCCGTTGTTTTTTGTCCAAATCCCATCTGACTCCTTTCCAAAAGCGGTTCAGTCTGTAAAACCAGACCAGGTGCCTTTGGTCGGGCTCATTCCTGAAATACCAGCTAGGAGCAAAAAAGCAGTTTGGGTTGGTCTTTAAATAAG
This sequence comes from Nicator chloris, assembly GCA_013400495.1. Classification (NCBI taxonomy): domain Eukaryota; kingdom Metazoa; phylum Chordata; class Aves; order Passeriformes; family Pycnonotidae; genus Nicator; species Nicator chloris. The sequence goes on along the minus strand of WAAE01018546.1, from coordinate 267,460 downwards.
TAGGAAGTTCATTTCGAACTGGGTTTGGGTATTTTTTTTCCTCACTTAAAGCATTTGAATCTTCCCCTGTGCTTTCCAGATAGAAAACTGACCTTGCTTGGACCCGTCCCTGGTTTTAGACCTGATTTATTGCATCCTCTTTTAGGAGAGCTTCAGAATCGTTCAGTGCCACCCTGCAGCCTCTGAAACCTCACCTCTAATACACATTCTCTGCACCTTGACCTCTCGGCTGTTTCACAAAGAGTACAGCTCCCAGCAGGTCAGAGGGGAGGTTTTGCTTTCCCATTCCACTCCTTAATTTGCCAAAACAGCGAGGGGGGAAAAAAAAGGCGCCCAATAGACCTCACCAGCCAAACTTGGTGGAAGAGTTTAAAAGCTCTGGTGGCCTCTGAGCTTTGGTTTAGTTGTGCATCCCTGTTCCTTGCCAAGCTTTGTCCTCCAGAGTGCCCTTCCTCCAACCAGTGCCAGTGGCACAGGGCTGCTCCAGGGCTCCCGATGCTGCCAAGGAGACGGGCCCTGGTTTGGGAGGGGAGCTTTGCCAACCTTCTGTGCCGGGGCCTTTGCAAACTTCCCCGAAGCATCTGCTTTGTTTCTGCTGCTGGGTTGCCCTGAATGGCCCTTTTGTGTGCTCTGCCCGACGGCTGAAACCAGCTCTGGAGGAGCCTGAGATAAATGTGACAGCTCCTGCTCTGCAGAGTCCCCTCCGCTGCGCCTGCCCCGCGCCCGGCGCGTCCCTGCCGGTGTCACTCGTGATGTTTACACTGCTGTGGCAAGCCCAGCTCTTATCGTGTAACCAGAGAGGGACCAGAGGAGCGGGGACAGCTTTGCTGGGCCTCTGCTCTCGGGGTCAGCCACGGGGACACAGCTGGGACCAGCACTTTGTCACTGAGCTGTTTACCCTGATCAACGCCACGATGTGCTGTTGGCCCATTTGAGGGACAAACAGAGGTGTGTGAAACGACAGCAGAGCTGCACCCCTGCAGGCTGGCAGTGGTTGTTCCTTTGCACCCCTGAGCAGCTGTACCCTGCAGGCTGGCAGTGGTTGTTCCTTTGCACCCCTGTGCAGCTGTACCCTGCAGGCTGGCAGTGGTTGTTCCTTTGCACCCCTGTGCAGCTGTACCCTGCAGGCTGGCAGTGGTTGTTCCTTTGCACCCCTGTGCAGCTGTACCCTGCAGGCTGGCAGTGGTTGTTCCTTTGCACCCCTGAGCAGCTGTACCCCTGCAGGCTGGCAGTGGTTGTTCCTGTCCACTCCTGAGCAGCTGTACCCCTGCAGGCTGGCAGTGGCTGCTCCTTTGCACCCCTGTGCAGCTGTACCCTGCAGGCTGGCAGTGGCTGCTCCTTTGCACCCCTGTGCAGCAGCTGTTTTGATGCTCAAAGAAAGTATCCATTGGATGTTTTGGAAAATTTGATTTCTATTTAAGCCCAGGGAGCAGAAAGAAGTGTTTCTGCCTCTAGGACTCGCAGGCCAGCTGCTGGAGTGTCCCCAGCTGCAGGCATCACCCAGAGGGAGCCGCTGGGAGCCTGGCTCTGCCCTCGCTGTCTCTGGACAGTGTTTGGCTGCTTTTATCTCTGCAGGCTGTCTGGGGGAGTCGGGGCCCTGTGCATGGCTCGGCATCTAATCTGCACTGCTGGACTCAGGCAGGCTCGGGGGGCCAGGGGGCAGCGAGATAAGGAGGAGGGGGAAAGGTGGGAGTGGAAAATACCATCTTTGAGGGGACAGCAGGAAACCTGGGCTCGCTCCAGTCTTGGGAATTGCTCAGGACACGGCCAAGTGGGTGTTTCCTGATCCCCTCTTTTATTTTTTGCCTCTTTTTTTCTCCCTTTTGAAGACCAGGAGGGAAAGCTGCCTGTAGGGCATGGCTGAGGGAATCCCACCTTGGGGGATGACCTTAGTAAATGTCACTAGAAAGTGTCCCAGGGAGGTGGAACCTCAATTCACCTCAGGGTAGCTCAGTTGCAAAGATTTCTTTGTATTCTTTCCCTTTTTACCTGGATTTCCATTGACCATCACCTGCTCAGTCCAATCCTTGCCTACACCTGGAGAGGAGATCTCTGCCTGGAGGATGCTGCAGTTTGTTTACTGTTGTTTGCTTTTTGCTGTGGGGAGGTGAATCCAGGTGGAGACTGGACGAGGTTCCAGGTGAGGGGAAGAAAGCAGGAACAATTTCTAACAGATAAAAGCCATTACTGCTTGTGGATGAGAGGGATGGAGGTGTCATTTGAGGGGAGAGGTGGGGCTGGGGAGCAGGGCAGGAAGGGCAGGTGGTCAGCTGTGTCCTTTCAAGTGCTTCACACTCCAGCATCAAAGCCCCCAGGTGAATGTCACAGGCTGCCCTCTGTTGTGAAATCTGGGGATCCGCTCACCCTTTCAGAGAGCAATAACCCCACACTCAGTGCAGCCAGGGCTGGGATCACAGGATGCTCATGGCACGTCTCCTGTGCTGCAGGGATTGCTGCTGTCTGTTCTTTGTCTGCCCTATGAAATCAGTAAATGCCTTTGCAGGCACCTGTGTGGCAGGTGACGAGCGAGGCCATTGAGGAGGGCACCCGGCAGCGTTTGAAAAAGAAAAGGGTTTTGATCCAGAATAGTCCTCATGTCCTACTTTCCCAGTCCCTTGGGCCAGCTTGTTCCTAGAGCAGGGCTCTGAAAGCAAAGAGAAGAGAATTGTCTCCTCTCAGGGATGATCTAAGGAATCTGATGTTTCTGCTGTCTCCAATCCTTTCTGTTGGCTCCAGCTGTCACCTGTTTTGTTCCTCCTGTGCCTCTCATTAACATCTCGGTGACAATCAGGTGAGGGATGACGTGGCAGGTTTATGATTTAGTTTCTGGTTGCTCTGGGTGCTCAGGCATCAATGGGAACTGCTGGTGTCTGTGTGAGCCCAGCGCTGCTTCACCAAGGTGAAAAGAAATTTGGGTTCAGGCCCCTCTGGCTCCTGTCACTGCCTGAAACCCAGCTCGACCCCAAATGGACCCAAATTTTACATGCACTACACATTTCCCCTCCATTCAGCCCGAGCCCAGGAGTGACACAGCCTCATTCAGAGCCATGAAAACAAATGCAAATCCCAGTGCCGTGGTTTGTTCTGCTGGATTAGCCCGTTTTTCCCCCCACATTGATGCAGGGGCATGTGCAGGTGTTTTCTCTGTGGTAGTCCTGGCATGCAGGGGTTTGGAAGAGTGGCCACTGTGGGCTCTGGGAAGAGCACTGCCAATAAAAGGGGTTTTTTCAGGATTAAATGGTGGATGCAGAATCCTGACCCTTTGGACCACATATCCTTCCATCCCTGGGACCCTTCAGCATTCCTCCAACCTTCTTTGCAGCACTCGAGGATTATCACTATAAAAGAAAGCAGCCCTGGTAGGATGGGCTTTTTAATTTTATTTTCCTTTATTTGCTCAGGGGTATAAAAATGGTATCTTTTAACCTGTCAGTTTGCATTTACAACACAGCTGAGGTTTGAAAGAAGCTGTCCAAAATGAAACCCAAGAGTAATAGGAGTGTGTTAGGAGAGCCAGTAGGCATTGAATAGTCTCTGTGGTGGCAGAAAAGCCTTAGGCTTCAACTGATTGCTAATTATGTGGCTTTATTCCTTTTTAAGAAAATAGCATGCAAGGTTTGTGAAGGAGGTAAAGTGTGTTAATCTGTGCAGAGTTACCAGTTTTGGGGTTGGTGGTTTTTTTCTTTATTTTTTTTCGTCTTTTATTTTTGTTAAAAAATTCCCATGCCTCAATTTGGTTTTGCAGCCTGGTTTGAAAACCAAGCCACATTCTCAGGTCCTGCCACCCATCTCTTAGAGCCCCTGTGTAAAGGGCACAAGTTATTCCACCTTAAGAAGAAAAGGGAAAAAAAGAAAAAGGGAAAAAAAAGAAAAAAGAAAAAAAAAAACAGCGCAAAACCCACGCTGTGCAGAGAGGGAGAGAGTTACAGCAAGTGGGCCCCCCGCTTTTCTCCGAGGGGGAATGTAAGCAGATCCTGCCTGAAACTGCTTCACTCAGCAGTTTTCAGCTTGTTTTAATTGGCCTGGCCTGAAAGAATTCTGAATGCTGTACCTGTGCCAAGGAAAATGCAAATGTTTCCCCGAGCCCGGGCTCGTGGGGCCTGTCCCCAGCACGGACAGGGGGCACGGACACAGGGATGGGGTGGGGAACGGGCAGGGCTCGCCCTAACTCAGCTCTGGGGGACAAAGGGCTTTGAAAAATCCAGTGTGAGCAGGGAGAAATGCTGGCTTACCTGCTGGATGCCCAAGGGATGTGGGAATTCAAGTGTGCGCAGGGAGGAATGCTGGGTTGCCTGCTGGAAGTCCAAGGGTTTTGGAAAACTAAGTGTGAGCAGGGAGAAATGCTGGCTTACCTGCTGGATGCCCAAGGGGTTTGGAAATTCAGGTGTGAGCAGGGAAAAGTGCAGGATTACCTGCTGGAAGTCCAAGGGTTTTGGAAAACCCAGTGTGAGCAGGGAAAAGTGCAGGGTTACCTGCTGGATGCCCAAGGGGTTTGGAAAATCCAGTGTGAGCAGGGAAAAGTACAGGGTTACCTGCTGGATGCCCAGCAAATTCAGGAGCTTTGTGTTGCCTGGCACTGGGCTGGAGGATCCTTTACTTCTCTCTTTCCATCTCTTGGTTTATCTGTGCAGTTCTCCTGGCAGGAACCTGCCCTGGGGCGTCCCTGCAGCCCCTGGGGATGGTGCTGGTGGGTGTCCCTGGAAAGCTGAGCTCTTACACTGATCCCAGCCTCCCAGAACCTGCAGGGATGAGCAGGGTGGGCTCTGGGGGGGATCCAGTTCCCATCTGACTCCATTGGAGAGGGACTGTCCCTGGTTTAGGGCGTTTTGTAGGGGCACAGGTCAGGATTGCAGCCCCACATCCTGTTCACTCCCTGGAGGTGCTGGCCCTACACAGGACTGTCCTTCACTGAACCCCAGAATGGTTTGGGTTGGACAGGACCTTGAATATCTTCTCCTTCCAGCCCTGCCATGGGCAGGGACACCTTCCACTGTTCCAAGCTGCTCCAACCTGGCCTTGGGGACTTCCAGGGATCCAGGGGCAGCCACAGCTGCTCTGGGCACCCTATTCCATCCCAAAACTTACTTTTTTAATGCTGTTCCTATCCAAAAAGAAGCTTCATGAACCCCAAAAAACCCCAACAAACACCAAACCAAACAAAACCAGCAGCAATTCCTTTGAAATTACTGAGGTTTGTGTATTTCCTGTGGTTTTACAAATCCCACGTGGGGCTGGGCTCCAATATTCCTCACAGATGGAAGTTTTCCTTGTGCTGGCCATCCCTCAGGGTGACCATTCTTAGTGCAGATAACTCCACAGTACAAATATTACAAATTAAAAGCACGTTTTTAGGCCTCCACAAATCATCCCTCCTCCTAAAGGGCACATCCTAAAGTTCTGGAATGAGAGAATAAGAAAAATTACCTGGCTCAGCTTCTTCTTCTGCCTCATGTCAAATAACAGCCCAGCTGTGAATTGGGAAAAGAATTAATTTTCAATAACTGGTTGATCAATTCCTTTCTGTCTTTGCAATTCCCTATCCAGTAATGAACATGCACCCTCTGCATTTTCCAGAGAAATATCCAGCATCTTAGGGTATTTAAAATTAGATCTGTATACACTTACAGAGTAATGATTATTCTGAATTTCATCCGAGGCAATTAAAAAAGCATCATGATGACATTTAAGGTGATATTTTTCTCCCCTATGTTAAATAATTATAAATAATAATAATGATTAAACAAATTATTCTGTTCCTCCCAGTCTGGATCAACCTTTAGGTTAATAATCTAAATCATTAAAATTCATCTGTCTCTCTAAGGATTGAGTAGTTAAAAAAAAAAATAAAAATTGGAGGAACCTTTCTTCAGAAGGGTGATTGATAATTACCAAAGCAAAGATGTTTTGTGGGTGAAAAATGGGGCAGCTCAGCAGATTGATTGGGTTTGATGCTGGTCAGGTTGAGGTGATGTTTTCAGCAAGGAAACTTTTTTTTTTAATCAGTTTTATCAGCTGGCATCCTCTTTGGGAGATGATGCAGGGGTCAAGCCCAAGCCAGCTTCCCACCAGGCAGAGCCATGGGGTGACCTCAGGTCAGCCAGGGCCACTTTTGGAGATTATTTGTTAGTTAGAATAGGATTTAGGCCCTTTTACCTGTAATTTTTAAATTATTTTTCCTCAAACTGCCTCCGTGAATGAGATTTTTCTTGACTAATCCCAATCATTTAAAATCCAGAGTTGAGACTGGCAGTGTCCATCATTTCCTCTACTTTAGGGTTGGCTGATTTACCTCCAGAGCTGCCTAAATCTCTTTATTTAGGATTTAAAGCACCAAAACAAAGAGTTGAGAATGGAAAGTCAATTTTTAGGGCCCAACTGTTAGGACACCCAACTGTTAGGAAATCCAGCTTTTGGGAAAACCAACTTTTAGGAAATCCAGCTTTTAGGAAACTCAGCTTTTGGGAAACCCAAATTTTAGGAAATCCAGCTTTTGGGAAACCCAACTTTTAGGACTCAACTTTTAGGAAACCCAACTATTAGGAGGAAGCAGCCGAGTTGAGAATGGAAACCCAACTTTTGGGAAACCCAACTTTTAGGAAATCCAGCTTTTGGGAAACCCAAATTTTAGGAAAGCCAGCTTTTGGGAAACGCAACTTTTAGGAGATTACAGCTGAAAGGTAAATAAGGTTCAAGCTTTCAGCCTCTTTTTTCTGTACACATTGCAACAATAATGTGGGGAAAACAACCCAAAATGCTGTTGAGCAGGGCAATGCAGGATCACTCCCTGAAAGGTGTTTGGGCTCTTTTGGATGGTTCCCTGGATGATCAGAGGCTTCCCTGGCCACGAGGAGCTGAGGTAGGACAGATTTCCAATGAGGGGAGGGAAGATCAGGCTTTCCCTGTGGGTTTTGCTGGATTGTGCCTTGCTCCACCTCTTTGCAGAGTTTCTCAGGAGTTATCTGGGTTCATCCATCTTCCCCTCTCCCTCTGGGCTATTAAATCTTTTCCCAACCTGCTACAACCAAGCCTTTATGTTGCCTTTATAAATTGCTTTTCTGTTGTTGAGTGTGATTGAGGTTTGCAGGAAAACAATCCTCCTTCAAAGGAGTTGGGACCAAATGGATTCCCTAAATACAGAACTGGAATAAGGGTAAGGAAACACCCCCTTCAGAGGAATTGGGATCAACAAGACTCCCTATATAAAGAATTTAGAACAAGGATATAAAATAAGGAAATATGCAGACCCCTTTTCAAAGGGATTGGGACTGAATGGGTTCCCTATTTACAGAATGTAGACTAAAGATATAAAATAAGGATATATAAACACTCCCCTCAAAGGAACTGGGGACAAATGGATTCCCTATATACAGAATATGGAGCAGAGATGTAGGATAAGGGTATACAGACACCTCCCCCAAAGGAATTGGGACCAAATAGTTCCCTACATAAAAAATATAGAATAAGAATATAAAATAAGGATATATGAACACCCCCTTCAGAGAAATCGGGGCCAAATGGATTCCTTAAATAAAGAATGTGGAATAAGGATATAAAATAAGGGTATATAAACACCCCCTTCAGAGAAATTGGGGCCAAATGGATTCCCTATATGCAGAATATGGAATAAAGATATAGAATAAGGATATATAAACACCCCTTTCAGAGAAGCTGGGCCCAAATGGATACCCTANAACACCCCCTTCAGAGAAATTGGGGCCAAATGGATTCCTTAAATAAAGAATGTGGAATAAGGATATAAAATAAGGGTATATAAACACCCCCTTCAGAGAAATTGGGGCCAAATGGATTCCCTATATGCAGAATATGGAATAAAGATATAGAATAAGGATATATAAACACCCCTTTCAGAGAAGCTGGGCCCAAATGGATACCCTATATGCAGAATATGGAATAAAGATCTAGAATAAGGATATACCTGTACCCCCTTGAGAAGAACTGGGACCACAAAGATTTCCTATATAAAGAATATAGACTAAGGATATAGAAAAAGGATATATGAACACCCCATTCAGAGGAGCTGGCACCAAATGGATTCCCTAAATGTAGAATATGGAATAAAATGTAGAGTAAGTATATATAAACACCCCTTTCCCAGGAGCTGGGACCAAATGGGTCCCCTAAATGCAGAATTTGGGATAAAGATATAGAATAAGGATATATAAACACCCCTTTCACAGGAGCTGGGACCAAATGGGTCCCCTAAATGCAGAATTTGGGATAAAGATATAGAATAAGGATATATAAACACCCCTTTCCCAGGAGCTGGGACCAAATGGATCCCCTAAATACACAATAAGGATAGATAAACCCCACCTTCAAAGGAATCAGGACCAAACTGATTCCCTTTATCTGGAATAAAGCCTAAGGATATGCAGAACACAGACAAAATCTGTGGGCCTATGAAATTCCATCTGCTTTCACTGCACACAGACCTGGCTGTTGATAACTCTCCTCTGTCTCCCTCTCTTTTCCCTCTTTTCCCCTTTCAAACACATTTTTATACTCCCTCCTCCCTCCCCTGTCTCCTCAGCACCCTGGGTGTCCCTTGCACCCCAGTGCCTTTATCCCAGCTCCTGCTGGAAATCCAGGGATTCTCCTGAGCCCAGCCCTGCCCGCAGCCCCTGCTGCTGCAGACAGACAGACAGACAGCCTGCCATGCCCTGGAGAACAGCCCTGCTCAGGAAATGTAGCTATTTCCGCTCTGCTTGCAGTCAGGAAATGAGGAGGAGGCAGCACTGGAGATATTTTTTGAATTTGACAGGATTTTTTTTTCCCCTCGCTTGGGAGCAAGGAATGCTCAGCCCGGCTGGGCCTGCAGCAGGGGGGGTTGGAAGGCACGGAGGTGGTGTCAGATTTTGGGGTCCTGTTGGAGTTTGGGGTTGTGTCAGAGCCAGGTTAAGGTCTGGGCTTTGAAAGCAGAAAAAATGGGATCAAATGGTGCAAAGATTGGAAGGCAAAACAGTGACCATGACCTCATAAAGCGTCTCTGCTTTCCCTCACTGACGTCCTCGTCTGCTTGACTTGACACCAAATTTTTTTTTGAGTTGGTTTTGGTTTCAGTGTTTGTTTTGACACGGAATAAAATGATTTCAATTAAAATTTCACCATTTTAGTTCTGTTCAGAATCCAGAGCAGCACCTTTTGGGTGCTGCACGTGTGGAAATTCCCATCTGACCCCGCTGCACTGGATTCAGCTCCCACATTTTAATATTGGCCCACTTTTACATTCATTTTAAATAGACTTTCTTCAAATTAATCTCATGAGATTGTAAAGCAGTCAAGGGTGCTTTAGTTTTAATGGAAGATGTGTGGCTAATCCCCTAGATTGTTTTAAAAATCTCCTTATTCGTGGGAATATCCTGGAAATTCCTACTGCAAGTAGTGCTTGAAATACTGCATTTCCAGTGGAGATGGAAAAATAGTCATGGTGATCATTTAGTGGTGTTTGAGAAATTTGTTGGTTTTAGAGTTAAACAGAAGAGAATTCTTGCAAAATATTTCAAATTTAGCTACTTTTAGAAACAGGCCCAGACATTCTCTAAAGGAGGGTTTTCCTCTTTTCTTCCTAAAAACTACATTTGATCAGAATTTGCCATTTCACCAAAATATTGACTATTTTAAAAAGGCAAGATGTATTCACTAGGGATGGATGGAAAGGGTTCTGCGTCAACATTGGATTTTTCTTGAATATATGAAAAAACAAGAGTAAAGCTACAGTCAACTATGTAGAAGTAAAATGCAAAAAGTAATTTCTAATGAGAGATAAAACATTTGTTTGGGAGTTCTTGAATGGAGTTTTACAGGACTTAAAGGTTTTTCCTGGTGTTATTCCCAGCAAAAATGTTGTTGCACCATTATCCTGATTTTTCCCAGGGTGTTTCCACCACGGCTCCCTGGAATCTTGTGGGATTATGGCTGAAATATGAGCCCCATTTGTTGATGTTTTGGAACCAGAGTCCCAAACCAGAGGCCAAAATCCTGCCATCACCTCGGGAAGGGCCTCTGCCCTAAGAGTGGCTGCTCCAAGAGTTCCTACAGCAAACCTTTCCCGAGGAAGGGCTGCATGGAGCAGCTGGATCTGCACCCCAAAGCAGCCAGGTCTCATGTCTGTCCCCCTGGAGCCCCAGCTGTGGTGTTTAGGGGTTATTTTTGTGTGCTTGAACTTCCAAACTGGGATCCCAGCTGGATTTTCATGCTGGGGAGCTGCAGATCCTTGGTGTTTTTCCTGCAATCCCCAAATCTGCTGTGCTGTGCCACGCCCTGTTTGGCTTCCCGCAGGTGGAATCGTGGAGTGCTTTGGGCTGGAAAAGACCTGAAAGATCCTCATTTTGTGTTTAGGTTGGCTGGGGGAGTTGAGTGTGGTGCTGGTGCAGCTGAAAGAGCAGCAGAGCCGTGGATTGAGGCTCTGGAGAGACAAAGAGGAGAGGGAAATGTGGGTTTCATTTTGGTCTCCTGTGCTGCTGCTGGTTCTCTCGGGCTCAGCGAGGCTGTTGGGGAGATAAGTTCTTCTCAAAACACATCCTGAGAATACTGAGATGAAAAAATGTCAATAACCCTGCACCTAGGACTTGTTTACATAGAGGTGTTGTTTGTAATTAGCCAGTCATGGTGATGGGGTGGTGAACAATAGACTAATCATCTCCAGTTCTGTGAGAACCTATAAACAGGGGTTCATTTGTTCATTTGTTAATTCAAAGTTAGAGTTCTTCAGCCTTAGAAGAAGTTGTTTGTGTCATTTGTCAACATGTCAACAGCCTCAGAGAAAAGGCGAAATGGTTTTCTTGTGGTCATCCAGAAGGAAAACAGGCAGAGATAAATCTGACCCACACTGCTAAGCTCGTTCCCTCAGCACCCAGAGCCTCCCAAGCCTTGTCCCACATCCCTGATATTCCCACTGAGCTCAGCTGTGGCCAAGGAAACACAAATATTGTCCCTCACACGTGGAGAGCTGCTCAGGTCCCCAGCAGCCACCCGTCTCAGCCCTGTGAGCACCACCCGTCACCCAAGTGGGTGTCTCGGGCTCAATGAGGCACTCGGGATTTTGGCTGGTGCCTGCAGGAGGCGCGTCCGGCGTGTTTGGTTTGGGTTCTCCGTGGCAGAGCACAAATAACATTTGCTCAGGAGGCAGAGCAGGGACACGGTGCCAGAAATAGAGGCTCCCGACAAGGCTGCAGGATGTTGCTGCGGTGTTATCACATGATTCATCCACTATGAGGCTGAACAATCAGTAACCTCAAGACACTCTCACTTTCACGCCCTCTGACACACATTCCACTGAGGACAAATATCCTCTGCATGAGTAAAACCTCAGGGCTGGGGTTTTTTAACTCGGAAAGGTCACTTTGTGAGCGTTCAGACGTGGAGTTTGAACTTTGCTGGCCAGTCCTTGAGCCAGCAAGGAGGGTTTCTGTCCGCGCTGTGACGTGCCGGCTTAGAAAATCCTTTTTGGATGCTGATCACAGTGGAGAGGGACTGTGGGGAGGGACTCCAAAAAGCCCATGGTGGAAACCACTGAAATCAATTACAAAGAGAACTAATTTGGCCCAGATGTTGTGATACAACTGAGCTGAAGGCAGGAGGGAGTGGGGCTGAGGAAGAGATCCAGGAAAGCTGGAAAAGACACGGCCAGAGGCATTCAGGGGCTTGCAGGAGGGTTCTTCTCATGAAGAAAACCTCTTGCTTGGTGGCAGCAATAACACCTGGTACCAGGTGAGCAGCTGGATTGGGGACTTTTGGTTTCAAACTTGCACATCCTGAATGTTCCCCAGCATGGAGAACAGCAGGACAATGGATGAGCTTCCATGCAATTCCTTCTGTTGGAAGTGTTTTGCCATTTTACCACGGTTGAGGGCCACCACTGCCTGTGCACTTGGTGACTCTGTTTATTTCATAGGATTTAATTTACTCCTGGACCCTCCTTTCCGAGCTTGGCTCCTGCTGATGGTGGCCCCTCCGGGTCCGGGCTCTTTTCCCTGGCGAGCTCGCAGCACTAGATGGCAGTGTAATGGCAAAAACCTGCCCTGCCGGGGAGGAAAAGGCGAATCCCACCCCCAAAACCACCCGCGACGAAATTTAAAATTTGAACGCAAAACAACCAGACCTTAAAAATGCCTCTCCAAGCTCCTTAAATTCCCATGACGGGCTCAGGGAAGAACCAGGACAAGGTCTTCGCTGATGACCCCGTGGCACAGGAGTGATGCCAATTTATGCCACCCACAGATTTGGCCCACGGCAGCGGCACAGCCAAACTTGTACAGAATCTTTGGTCGGGAGATTTGGGCGAGGTCTAAAATGCAGAAGCACCAAAAGAAACAAACACGATATTTTTCTTCAAATTGAAGCTCGTAATTCCTCACCAGGGTCATGTTTGGAGTTGCTTTGCAGCCCCAGAGGTTGTGATGCAATAAATTAAGCTGTGGAACATCATTTCAGATCCCTGAAGGATTCAATCCCAATTTTGTGAGCCCAAAAGGGGATTTAAGTGGCGCACAGGCTTGATTTTCTGTAGGGAAAATTCCATGCCGTGGAAGCACACGGGGTACGTGCATTTGTGTCTGTTTTCTTAGGTCTGGATTAGCGCCCTCATTTATGACCAAGCCTTTAAAAAAGGAGGAAAATGTCACAGTATAGAAAAATAAACAGGGTAAAAATAAATGGCAGAAAGACCAGGCTGAACATGGCCCTTTCTGGACGTCACCAAGACAGCTGCTGGCCCGGAGCGAGATCTGAAGGTCTTTGTTAGGAAACGTTATTGCTGAGATTTTCACTGTTTGGATTTCCTGTTTTCCTCACTTCTGGACCCTTTAACTTTTGTAATCTAAGCAGGGTCAGGTCTGGTCATCCGTGGGGAAACAGGCTGGCTGTGAACAACAAGTGCTGCTGTAGGTGAACGCTGGGGAGGTGCTGGAGCCAGCCAGGATCCTCAGCACAGGCTGCTCTGACCTTCTGGGCACTGCTGGCCAAAAGACTTTCCTGTCTGGATGAAAAATACCCAGCCTTGGCTTTGAAATGTTGAGTGATGGAAATCCACCCACTGTCCTTCAGGAGCGCCTGCAGGGGGGAATTGCCTTTGGCTGATAAAAATGAGTGTCTTGGTTTTGGTCAAAACCTACTTAGGTTTAATCTCCTTTTGTTCCACCTGTCTGTATTTCTCATGGAAATTTTTGTTGTACAAGTCTTTGACGCCCTAAGATAATGATATGCTCCAAAAGATGTTCCAAGAGCCATCATCTCCCAGATAAGATGTGAAAGTCTGATGGGAACCAACTGATCTCTCTCAAAAACTGTAATATTTTTAGGACGTGTTAAAATCCATTCAGGTCTGACCATCCACAAACTCCCCAGGCAGTATCAGTGTCATAAATGCTTTTAGCAGTCCTGGCCTGGAGTGGGGATCTCTGTGTCTCCATTGGCTGGACATTGGGACAATTTTCCTTGCACTAATTAAAGCAAATTCAGCTGGAAGGGATGAAATGAAAGCAGTGTAAAGGTGCAGGACTGAAAATAAAGGTTGAAAAGACCCACCCACTTGTTGGCAAGGGATTATAACTCCATTGTGGCAGGGGCTGTTAGGCTGCTGTGTAAGATTCTTTGTCCCTGTGTAATATTTAGCAGTTTCTCTGAGTGGAGTGATTAAAGCTGTACAATGTGGGCAGGTACCAGGTGAGCCTGGGAGTAAATCTGTCTGTCAGCTTTGTGTGGAGCCTGGAGGAACAACTGCCAAGGTGTGCTGAGCTCATTCTCCCTCCTGGACATGCTTTTGGTGTAAGATAAACTCGGTCCTGTGTCACCATCCCTGGGGGATGATCAGGAATTCTGCTGAGCACCATCAGCATCCTTCCACCATTCAGTTTCCTAGCTCAAACAGTGATTTTGGCCAGTTGGGTCTGCTCTGGAAGGTGATCTTCACATGGCTAAAGAGCTTCACTCCCTTTCTGATTATCCATGGTCCCTTGTCTCACCGTTACCCATTGGCTTTTCTCAGGCTCATCGTGGCACAGCTCATCTGTGAGTTCTTTGGGACAGGGAAATCTTTCCAGCCACAACTGAAATTAAGTTCAACTGGGAAGGCATTCACAGGGTTGGATTTATCTCAGCACCTCCACCTAACATTTTGGTTTTCACCTTCAAACTCATGGCTGTAATTGATGCCATGCAAGTGTTTAGGGCTGCTCATTGATGGGGCTGTCTTGAAGAAAGGCAGAGAAATCACCTGGGGTTATATCAGTGTTGTCCATGTAAGAGGAGATTTGGGTCCATGGGTTGCTGCATGGGCAGTGTGTGGTTCCAGCGAGCTTGTCAGGAATCTGAAGGTGTCAGGGCACACTGAATTATGAATTATTGAGCTCTGCGTGGAGCAAGAAGACCCGGGGTGCTGCTGTGGTTTCGGCACAGCGTTCCCACCCCTCCTTCTCCCGAGCAGGTGTTTCGGGCAGCAGCCCGAGCTCTCCCACTCCCTGACCTCCCAGCAGCGCCGCTCCAACAGGACGTGGTGATTTACAAGGCCAAGGGCCAGCAGGAAATTCCGACCTCCGCCCCCCCCGGAGCACGGAGGAAGCCGGAGCAGCTCCGTGACTCAGAGCCGCTCCCGAGCCAGCGCTCCGCGGTTCCTGCGCCGCCGCTCCGCTGCTGACCCTGCCCAGCCCCGCTCGCCGGCCCCCGGGGCCAGCGGGGATTCACTCACTGCACGAGGAAATGCCTGGTGAAAAAAGAAAAAAAAAAAAAGGAAAAGAAAAAAAAAAAGGCCCGATTTGGTTAACGCTATTCTTTAATAAACAGCTTCTGGCAGGTGCCTGGCAGCGTATGATAATTAACGGGGTATTTATTGGGATCAGAAAATACGCTGAGCTGAACAAGTCTCTGGTCCGTCCTTGGCTCGCTGCGGCGGGATGGGGTCATTGGCTGTCTGGCTGCAGATAATAAATCAAAGGGCTGGAGAAACTGCAGGAGAGAGGGCATGAACTGCCCGAACATTCAGCTCATTGTGGCAGCGCTTTCCCAGCCACATTTTCACTTTTCTCCAACCCAGTTACTCCCTGCAGGCGGCTGAGTCGTCCGAGTAAACAGAGGTCACTTTTACCTTGCCTAAACAATGACTTTGCTATAGTGGGTGCCAGCTCTGGAACATTTTTTTGGGAGCGGGGCTGGCAGCCAGATGGACCAGTCAGCCTGGTGTGCTTGGGGCAGGGTTTAGGATGCTCAGGGAGATGCTGCCGTGCTGGGATCAGCTGATCCTGGGCTGTGAGTGGGGATGGAGCAGGCAAAAAAAAACAGCAGAGTGGCTGAGGAGGAAACAGCCAGGAGCTGGGGGAGTGGAGAAGGGATGACTTTCCTCTGATGTCAAAAATCCCATCATTCAGTGCTCGCCGTGGAAAAGGCGAGAGGAGAAGAATGTGGAGAGAGGGAGAGAGACAGGGAGAAGAAATGAAGGGAAAGGACGTGCTCGTTTTTCTCCTGAATCTTGTAGGCTGAGCTTGTCCACCCTGGCAGGATGGAGAAATAAGGCTGAACCCGAGTGCCAAGCCCTGCAGAGCCTTGCGAGCCCCAGGGATTGTTCCCATCCCCATCCCGATCTGGACTTGGTTAGTACTGCCTTGGTATGAATAATCAGGGAGATAAAAATTGTCAAGAAACTTACAGCAGTTTCCACAGGGCTCTCTTTGCCTTAGCTTTTATTTCTGGCAGTTTGAGTTTCCTGCTCAGTGTGTTCGTGCCTGATCCTCACAGGATTTCTGCAGGGCTGGGAGGAAGGATCAGGGCTGGATGGAAGTGAAGAAGCAGCAGAGCTGGAGCTGCCCTGGAGCTCTGTCCAGGTTCCTATTTCTTCCTTCCGAGGGGCTGAATCTCAAAAAAGGTGCCAGGTTTTGTCCTTCATGCATTTTGCTGTGTGCCGTTGCCTGTAATTAGTTGCTCAACTGAAAAAGCTTTCTCAACCGGAAAAAAAGAAAAAAAAAAAGAAAAAAAAAGAAAAAGAAAAAAAAAAAGAAAAACCAACCCCCTACATTTTTTGGCAATGGGTTGTTTTTCTAAGCAATTAATTAAGCGCTGATTTTAAAAGAATTTGAATGAATCCTTCCACTCTGTGTCAAGCATGGATTTTGTATTAATCACTTCACTACTCGCTGGCTGAATAAGGACTGAAAAAAGATGCAGGGCGTAAAAATTTCCCCAGGAAGTGAATCAGACGAGGAACCTATGCCTCATCTCGCCTCCTCCAAGTGAAGAAAGAGAGGATTTTGTCACTGGTGGGTCAGTTTACAAACGTGTCCTGTGCAGGGTGAGTCAGAGCGAGTGATGCATTTCACAGCGATGCAGCCACAGATGCAGCTGCAACCAGCACTGAATGCCAGCTAAAGATAAACAGGGGTGAATCCTCGTGCCCATCATAGTCAGGAGAATGAAAATGCAACCTGTCAGGTCTGCTTGTGTGTCAGCCAGCTCTTGCTGCGTTTGAAACCAGGGTCAAAATTCCCTCTGGCTTCCTTGGGAGCAGGGAAATCCCTTGGGACTTGTGATTTCCATTTGCTGATGAGGGAGAGATGTGGATTTCTATAAGATGGAGCTGGTGGAGGATCCATTTTTTTTCGCTGGAATTTTCAGTGGGATCCAGTGTCCGGTCAAAGGTGGATGCTCCCAGGTGGGCATCACCCAATTTGTGATAAAAAATCGGGAGCAGGTGGGAATTGCTGCTGTCTCCGGAGTTGGCTGCAATGTATTACAAGTTTGGCGTTTTCCAACATGCTGGACAAATATTTATGTTTTTTCCCCCTCAAGCACCAGCCTTTGTTAGGATTAGAGCTGTAAAGGGATGTGCAAAAGCTGTTGGCGTGAAAGCACCATCAAGATTTGTTGTTGATGTTTTGGCTGTGGGCGAGATAATGACATCTAGCTGAGAATCTGAGCTGAAATATGAAAATTTTCATAATTTTCCCTGCTGCCACTTTCCCCAGTGTTTCCCAGACTAAACCTTGTTAAGTGTGTCAGTCCTTGTGGGTTTGGGGTGGTTTTAGTGGCTTTTCTGTAGCTTTCCAGGCTGTAAAAGTGTTTAGGCAAGAGGATGAAATATTTGGTGGGTCAGTGGTGAGATCACAGTTTATTGCTGGCCAAGATTGGTATCCTGGAGTGGGATAAGAGGAATGGCTGAGATGCTGCAGGTCTTTCTTTGGGATTATGGTCATCCTTGGGAAGATCTGTAATGAAACCTGTTCCTCCATGGAACGTGTGTTTAGCAGGGCATTTTTCAGCCTCTTGGCTCAAAGGCCATCCCAGTTTGCAAATATCAGCAAAGGGGCAAGAAAAGCTCGGGAAGGAGGTGGAGAATGGCAGACCTGGAGTCAGATTGAAATCTTCCAGGTCCTTGGCCAGCACTTTAACCACGAGTCCTCGTCTCTTTAGGGTTAAACGTTTCCTCCCAGAAAAAGAGCCAGAAGCTCTTGATTATCCATGCAAAACAAGCCAGGGCTTTGATTTGTAAGGTTTTGTCTGCCACACTTTTAACCGGATGAAGCTTAATTTAGATCCCCACCACAAAATCCCAACTCGACGGGGGAGACACAGCCCCGCTTTCCCTCTCTTATCCCGAGGCACCATTCCCCACCTTTCGCCTTTTTCTCCTCTCCCCAAAACAACCCCAAAACCTGGCGCTTTGAACGGAGCACATTTGGGGGATCGGGGAACAATTAAAGCGATGATGTGTGTGCTTCAAGGAGAAAAGCGAGCTGCGGTAGCTGTGCTTTGACAGGTCTTTGGAGGATTTCAAGGAAGTTACACCCACTTCATTCATGATAATCGGCTGTTTAACGCCGAGCAGCTCAGTGTTATGAATGAAAAGGGAAGCGTGTTTTGGCTTGCAGAACAACTCGCAGATCTAATGCTTCACTCGTCAAATAACCAGCCACGTTCACCAAAAAAAAAAAAAAAAAA
>WAAE01018546.1:213758-249502 GCA_013400495.1 Nicator chloris | reverse complement strand
AAAAAAAAAAAGAAAGAAAAAGAGAAAAAAAAAAAGAAAGAAAAAAAGAAAAAAAAGGGAAAAAAAGGAAAAAAAAAATCTTGACTTCATTCTTGAAATTAATGGGTGCGGGATTTAGTGGGGAAAAAAAAATACCCTGCAACACCTAAAGCTGCATCTTCTTTTTCTGTAGGGATCCAAAAACCTTTTGCCTCCCTTTGCCATATTTATAACTCTTTGTGGCTGGATGAGCTGGGGGAGAAAATGCAGCCTCTGCTGGACTTTGATGCAGCTAAAGCCTGGTCCTGGTGGCTTTTTGTGCATTTGATCAGAACATGCTGAACTGTGGGATTTCACATCATTTTGGAGGCAAAAAGCAAACAGAAGGGAAGGGAGTATTGGGAGGGAATAAGTTTTGATTTGGATGGGTTGCAGAGGCTCTGTGGGCTCTGTGCTGGGCCTGAGCAGGCTCATTGATTAGGAATATATTGATTTTGGGGGCTATTGAAGCTGGATTTGTGGGATATCATGATTTCCTAGAGCTGCCCTGTGCCTGGTGCCTTCATCCCTTCTGGTTTATAGCCTTGGATGACTCCTGGGAGGTTGTTGGAGGCCAGTGCTGGTTAGGATATATTGAATTAAAGGCAAAAACACATTGAGGGAGCCTTTCTACCTTCCCTTACTCCCAGTTCTTTGGGAATAAAATGGCTTTTTGGAGGAGCAACGTGCCCATCCATCCCACTGCCTCCTCCAGCAGGCAGGGAAGGGATCTGTGCCTGGGCAGGAAGGAATGCAGCTCCTTTGATCCCAGAAACACCCACAGGTGGTTGCAAAACCTTCCTCACGGAGCTGAGCTGAATGTTTGTTAATTGAAATTTAGGAAGGGGCATGTGGAATCATTTCCCTCGCTGCTTCTCCTCTGGATTCGGGGTAAAAGTGCCAGCTGGGATGGTTTTAATTCCAGCAGAATTCGACCAAGCATTAATTGGTGCATATATCGAGGGTTGTGCTGTGTTTGTGGAGCTGACCTCTCCCTGAAAAGGGAAGCTCTGCTCAAAGGAAGCCAAAAAAAAATCAGTTGGAGAAAACACAATTCCATCTGATGATCTTCCATCTTTGGTCAGCAGCTGGGAGCCTCTGATGGAAGGTGGGAAAACAAATTTTCCTCATTGTTTTAGCACGGAAATAATTCCCAGAACAGGCTTTGGCTCAAGGCAGGATCTCACTGGAGCCCTTTCTACGTAAAAATGGGGGAGAAAGGGCAGTTTGGGCAAAAAGGGCAAAAAGGGCTGAAGGCAAGGCGGGTTAGATGGAGCCTGGGATGGGAGGGAGGGTGGGCATCACTTCTTCCTCTCCTCCACAATAAATTAACGCCCTTCTTTCTTCTTTTCCTCCACAGAACCGTGTTTGGGGGAAACCAAGAGCCGAGCAGATCCTTTTTCATTTCCACTCATTTTCAGGGTGAGTGAATCCTCTTGTCTCCACTCCTGCTGTCGTGTCCTGTGCTGCTCCAAAGTGTGACTTAAGGTTCAGAGGAAAATCTCTCTTTCCCTAATCTTTGCGCTGATAACACAGAGCTTAATTTAGCAGCAGTCAGGCAGAACATTTGGATTTTGTCATCCATTTCCAAAACTATTGTTGGCTTCTTATTCCTTTGTTTCCACACACCACCACCCCCAACTCGTTTCAGATTTACATTTTCTTGGAGGTGCCAAAAGATAAGTTAATGCCAGCTTGATGATTAATTAGCTAATTCCTCTGCCCTGAGATGGAAAGCCTTTATCTGAGCCACCTATTAGTTATTATTTTATTTATTGCTGCATGGGTACGTTTGAAGGGATTCAAGTTCTGCCCTCCTGAGAAATTTGGGCAGGAATTTATAGGAACAGGATGAAAGAAAGCCAAAGGAACCTTCAACTTGTTATCAGAAAATATGTCCTAATGTTGAGATCAGGGTACTTTTTTATCTATATTTTGCAAGCCCCAAGCAATATCAGAGTCTCGTTGTCAAAATCACTGGAAAAACAGAGTTGTGAGGCTTTCCAGCATCCCTAGAAATGCAAAAATCAATAAAAAGCTTGATTTTCCAGAGGCTGTGGGAATGGCTCAGCTATTCCTAAACTCAGCCTGAGCTTGGAAAAGTTGTGGGAAAAACACACCTGGGGCTCTTCCAATGTGGAAGTTTCCAGGAGCTTGGTACTGATGCACATCCCTTTTTTGGGGGAGCTGGGAAGAGGCTGCAGACATCTCCTCCCAAGCCAGAGCCTTTCCAGTGGAATATCTGGAATTCAAGATGGAGTTCAGACCAAAGGGATCATTATCCCATAAAAGCATTAACACAGGGGCAGGGATGTGAGCAAGTTTAATTTAATAATGATCAAAAAGGGAGAAACTCGGGTTGGATAACGATGAAGAATTTATTGGTGGGCGAGTTTGGTTACCTCATTCTCCTGAAATCATGATGAGGAATGAGGTAAGTGCGTATTTTATGGCACTGGTGAGAACCCTGCCTGTGGGCAGCAATTAATGCCGTGCACGGGAGAGGTGCTGCTCATCCCAGGGAAAATTCCCAGCAGGAACAAACAGGACACCACACAGCAGGGAAGGCTGGAGAGTTCCAGGAGCTCTGTGCACAAAGGTGAACCACCCGGGCAATCTTTTTGTAAAGGGCTTCACCTTTGGGGGTTTGAAACCATGAGGGAGGAATTTCTTCCTAATATCCCATCTAAATTTGTCAGTTTGAAGCTGCTCCCCCTCGAACCATCACCGCCCTCTTTTGCTTTGGGAAGGCCCAAGGCAAAGATTCTACATTCTGTGTGAGCACTGAGATCCAGCTGTGCCCCTCCTTCCCCACTCCTGGATGTCCCAAAAGAGGTGACACGGGCCTGGCTGATGTCCCCAAGTGCAAGTTAAATACTCAGTGTGGAGCAGGGTGAATAAATAACCCCTGTGTGTGGAGACACCAGGATGATCCTGCCTGTGAGCCCTGTGTGCTCCTGGGGTTACCATCCCAGCTCTGTCCTGCTGAAATCCAGGTCCAAATGCCTTTTTTATTGGCCTTGATTAAGCCCCAGGCGTGGATGTGTTGCCACCTGTTAATCTGCTGAACTCAGAGCCTAAATTAGAAGTGCACGGATTTTCAGAAATCTTAAAATTCCCCTTGACTTCAGGGGGGTCAGTCTGTTCCTGGGGGTGTGCATAATGGGCTGTTTTAAGGAGGAGGGAGGAAGGGGGATCGGTGGGAGAATTGGGAAGTTAAGAGACAAAAATCTGCCCCAAAAGGGAATCTTTTCCCCTCATACCTTTTCTTTTTTCCTTTTTCCTTTTTTTTTTTTTTTTTTTTTCCCCCTTCAAGCTTAACATAAAATCTTTGCCTTGAGCCGTCCCAAAGCAAAACAGGACAGTGATGGTTCGAGGGGGAATGGCTTCAAACTGACAGTGGCTTTAGATTGGATATTAGGAAGGAATTCTTCCCTGGGAGGGTGGTGAATGGCTGGAATGGATTTCCCACAGCAGCTGTGCCTGCCCCTGGATCCCTGGAAGTGTCCAAGACCAGGTTGGACCGGGCTTCGAGCAACCTGGGACAGTGGAAGGTGTCCCTGCCCATGGCATGGAATTAGAGGAGCTTTCAGCTCCCTTCCAAGCCCAACCACTGTGGGATTTTATGGCAATTCCCAGCTCCCAGGGCTGGCTCTGGCAGGAGGAGGGAGCAGCGGGATGCAGCGGGAGCAGCTCCTTCCCCTGGCGTGTCTCAGCATCCCGTGTGCTCACCTCGGCTGTGGGACAGCCTGCTCCGGTTCCCTCCCTTCCTCCAGGAAATCTGAGCCCCGTCCAGCCTGCAGGAATGTGTGCCGAGCTCCAGGCTGCATTCGTGCTGCTCTGCTCTGCAGGAATGGCCAAGTCCTGACACGGGCAGGCTCTGACTGCGGGCATTCCCCTTCCTGCTTCCTCCAGTGGCCCTAGGAAGGCTTGGGCTGGTGAATCGTTTCATTTCGGTCCTTGTTTTTAACGAGATTGTAGCTTTGAGGGCTGATTGTGCATTTTAATTGCTGGTTCTCCAATGCAGGAGCAGGGAGCAGAGCCCGGGTTTCCCCTTTGCCAGGTGAGTGCCAAAGGCAGCACATCAGTGAGCAATTTTCAACGCACTAAATCCATTTTTTCCCACTGAAAACGTGAAAATTCCATCTTTCTCTCCCCACAACTTTAGCAGGAGCTGTGGTGAGTCAGGAAGCAGCTGGGTGTTGAAGGCACTGAGAGCCTGGATGAGCAGCACATCCTCCTCTATTTCCTTGGTCTTTCCCCGCTGCTCTGCTGCAGAAATGGATCTTTTTCTAGGACTTTCTGTGTGATTTGCCATGGCCACTGCATTTTATGCACGGGGCTGGGGGCTGCATTGAGTCTGACACTTTGGGCATTACCCTCCTGGCACCTCAGATCCCCAAATCTCTGTGTCAGGAGTCCTGAACCGTTTTGTGCAGCAAACCTGGGATCACTGGAGCAGATTTCTCACTGTGTGAATTCTACCTGCAGGAGCTGCAGCCCCTGTGAGGTTTTTATGGACCTGGTGAGCTGCAGCAAAGGTGAGGGCAGTGCACTGATAGCAATCCTCTCTCCTACACATCCAGAGGGAATTCCCAGCCCAGGCACAAGTGCATCTGTGGAGCAGTTTCCTAATTTAGAGCAGTTGCTGGATGTTGAAGTGTTGTGCCAGTGGAGCAATGTCCAGCTCTAAATTTGGAGGGCATTAAGCTACAGCCCTGGGCTCTGTGTCCTGATGCCTTGGCATGGAGGGCTGCTTCTCCTGGATTATGGAGCAGCTGGGAAAAGCAGGGAGATTAGAGCCGGTGGAGGTAACAAAAAGCAAATGTCATTTGAGGCTGAGGCTGGGGGGAAGGCTCAGGGATGCCTGGGGAGAGCACAGTGCCCTCAGCTCATGCAAGGAACTCTCACGGACTGCTCTCAGGGAGCTGCAGAGAGAAGTGAGAACAAAGCGAGGAATGAAGGGAAAGCAGAGAGGAACGAGGAGCAAAGTGTCCAAAAAGTTTGGAAGCAGCTGGTGGAGCAAGATGATGTCCCACAGATAGGTGGGGTTTAGTCAATGTGTTCCTCCCCAGAGAGGTTTTAGCTTTTCAGAGGGGTCTTTGAGCAGGAGGGAGAGATGGAAATAGCAGCTCTGGATTTACCTCTGTAGCTCTGTGCTCTTCCCAAGGGCCCTCTCCTTTTCCCCTCAGCCTGAGCTGTTCCCTGGAGGCCCAAGCTCTTTCTCCAGGCACTGTTCCATGGCTGAGGCTCAGCTGAGCAGGTCCTGAGCATCACTGTTGATGTCTTTCCAACATCAGAGGGGCAGAGCTCTGTCGTTGTAGGACACGAAAAAAGGATGAGAGACTCCAAATAGTTCAGAAGGCAAAGAGCATAGAAAAAAGGTTTTATTGTCTAATTCTTACTACTTTTATAAGGTGTTCTGATACAGACTTGACATGATTGGTGAATAGGAACAACATCTCTCTGATCCCATTGGTTAAACCAGAGAAACAGCTCAAATGTTTTGAGAACTAGAAAAGCAAAACACCACCTGGAGAAAGATTGTTTGGAGAAAGGAGAGCTGTTTGCCAGGGTTGTTTTGAGAAGAAGCTTTCTTGAGAACTTTTTCTTTGGGAAAAAGCAGCTGCTAGGAGGCTGAAATCTCTCAGACCCAGAAATATCAGGCCCACAGAGCTCCACACTGCAGCAGCAGCACCTGTGCAGGCACACACTGAGCACCTGAGCGAGGCCTGTGGCTGCAAGAGCTGGACAGGACTCACCATAATTAGCATTTTAACGGGATCAGAGAGGAGGTTTGGAGGCTGCAGTGGCTTTGGAAGCTGGGGATTGCTGGCACGTTGCAGCAGGAGCCAGGCAGGGCTCCTGATGTGTGCTATATGGCCCATCAGGATGTGCCCTGATCCTGCTCACTCACCCATGCTGGGAACAGCTTATCCGTGGTGCTCGGGGAGTGCCATGCCAAAATCCTCTTGCAGCCCATCAGCAGGGCTGTCAGAGCACCTCCCGAGGCTATAAAAGGAACAAAACCATATCAGGATCTCTGCCTCCTTCTCCTTTCCAAGAAGCAGGGGATGCTCACAGTGATTGAATGGTTGGGGCTTTGTAGGAAGTGGAGGACTGGAAAAAGGGACTTTGAGCTGCCAGGAGAGATTCCCCAGGGAGGTTCTTCCTCTGAGATGTCACATACCTGCGTTCTGGGTCACAAGTACAGCACTGCCCAAGAGACCAAGGCCTCTCTGTTTTCACCCAGTTGTGTGTGGTTTTTGGGGGGTTTTTTTATCCCATTCCTGCCCTGTGCTTGAGGCAGAGGAAACAGGATGTGAGTACCACACGTGGTTTATGATTTTTGGCAAAATATTCTGTCCTGGTTGTAGCTCTGAACTATCCTCATGCAGTGGGTGGTGCTTTAAACTGTGCTTTGCTTGTTTTAGAGAATCCCAGCATGGTTTGGGTGGGAAGGGACCTTAAAGCTCAACCAGTTCCACCCTGACACCTTCCACTACCCCAGGTTGCTCCAAGCCTGGCCCAACATGGCCTTGAGGACATCCAGGGATGGGGACCTGTGCTCTGAGGAGTTTCTCAGTGAGTTTTCCAGTGTCCTTCCATGTCTGGAAGGGATGAGTCAGGTACGGCTGTGGGACAACACCTTCACGGGTAACATCTCCTCTCCAGCTGCTTTGAAATGTAACACAGACCTTCCAGCCTCTGCCTGAAGCCCAGAACTGAAGGCAAGAGGGACTCAAGGTTTCTTCGAGCCCCTCGCTGTGCTCCTGGCAGTACTCTGCTCATTTCCATCCCCACTTTCTGTTCCCTCTGCAACCCATTTGCTGCCGCCCGTCCCTCCCTCCCTCCCTCAGCACTCTCCTGCCACAATGGATTCCTTTCTGCGCTGAATCCCCTGCTCCACGCAGACATGTGCTGGCTCCTCTCTTCAGGATGCCTTTCAAATGGGAAGAAGAAGGGAAAGCATTCCTTGTTCCCAGTGAAAACCAGCACTGGCAGCCTGGGTTATTTTGTCGGACGTGTGGCTTTAAGTGACGCCTTTGCCATCTGTTCCGTCTGCTAATTAAGAATGCAAAACAAACGGAGCCCACAATTGCTTCATTTAGAATAAGAGAGATGGCAGTGACCAAAACAGTTTTATTTTGGTGTCAGATGCTCTTTTTATTTCTCCTGTCTCTTCCTAATCTAAAGCAGGGCTGGAGCACTTCTCCCTCTCCCAGTGTGCAGCCGTGGATGTTGCTCTGACAAAAGGGACAAGTTCAGCCTTTAGGACCTTTAAGGGACAATCCCACCAGAGCAAGGAAAGAGGAAAAAAACTTCATTCTCAACTGTGAGGGCTGATTTCAGCTTTTATGTTTTCAGTTCAGTTGTGCTGGTCTGAGATCTGCAGGGACACATCAGGGTTGTCCTGGTTTGGAAAGACAGGTGTGTGCTGAGGA
Source organism: Nicator chloris (assembly GCA_013400495.1). Lineage (NCBI taxonomy): Eukaryota > Metazoa > Chordata > Aves > Passeriformes > Pycnonotidae > Nicator > Nicator chloris. Next base: position 242,039 of record WAAE01018546.1, on the reverse strand, counting down.
AGGCAGGAGCCTCCCTTGGAATGGAGAATGCAAACCCCCTCCCTCAGAATTATTATAATTTTGAAATTAAGGGGCTCTCAGGCAAAGATATGGGAATAGGAATAACAGTTCTTTACTGGGAAAATTAAAAGAAAAATGCAGTAATACAGAGAAACAGTGACAGAGTGAGAACACAGCCTGAGCCCTGTTGCTCAGGGTGTTGGAGCAGCCCAGCCCAGCCCTCCTGCAGGGACAGAGGTGGCTCTGGGGCAGCAATGATCCTGGAGCAGGGGGCAGTTTCCTCGGAAGGTGCAGTGGTGCTGAGCTGGCTCTGCTTCCTCTGGGAATGCCGTGCAAACAGGCTGTGCTGCACTTGGGACTCTCAGCTTTGATGCAGGCAGGAATGCTGGGCTCCTGGCCTGGCTGCAGCATCTGCCAGTGGGATGCTGGAATTTGCTCAGCCCTGCAGGGAGCCTGGATGGCCCCTGGGCAGCAGATCCCCTGGAGGGAGGGTGGGTGGTGGGAGAGGTAAAGAGCCCTGCCCGGGCTGGTTGAACAGCTGGGGACAGAGCACACACTGCTGGCTGCACCTTGCCAGCCCAGGACACCTCCAGAAGTTTGCCAGCAGCGTGTGAAGCATTTCCTCAGCCTGTTCCACCCCAGTTTCCTCTCACCACAGACGAGTTTGGTAGCCAGCCTGGAACAGGATGCTGGGAAGGAGTGCTGCACTCTGCTGTGGCTGTGTCCAGCAGCCCAGGAGATGTGGGGTTTTTGGCTTTTGGTTGTGAGTGAATCATCCCCAAGGTTGGTGATCCATTTCCTCTGGGCTATAAGAAACCCGCTCCATTTATTCATTGGGTGCTGTCAGCTCCTTCACATTCCCAAAACTGCTGCTGACTTACTCTGGGCTGTGGGAGGTCATGGAGGTATCCCTGGCAGCACAGCCATGGACTGATGTGACCTAGCTTGAGAAAATGGACACTCTCTTCCTCCTCCTTCTTTCCCTCCCAGCCATCACTCTTGCTGTGATAATCAACATGGATTTAATTCTGTTTTGTGGCTGGGTCTGTGTTGAAGGGCACTGGGCTGTCAGTGTTTTTATACTTACTAAAGCAATGTTCTGGACAGGAAAAGGCCTCTCTCTTTCCTCCCCACAAATCTCCATGAAAACTTGTCAGTTTGTGCTTAAAGGTTATTTAAAAGTTATTCTCACTACTCTTGAGGTTTTTGTAAAGTTCCCATTCAGGTTTTTGTGTTTTTTTTTCCCCAATTGGAAAGGAATATCAGGGGATGCTCTCTCAGTGAGAAATTGTAGCTGAAAAGTTCTCCCTCCCCATTCTCAGCTCCCAGCAAACTGCCCTAGCCCAGCTGAGGCAGAAATACGTGAAATTTCTCTGTCATGAAATGCCCAAATCTGAGATTAAACCCAGCATGGGCTGAGACCCCAAACTGGGCTGGGTTCCTCCAACCCTGAGCAGCCAGATCAGGGTCCTGCCCCAGCCTGGAGGCCACCTCTGCTGTGGAAAATGATGGGAAATGCTTCAGGAGCTTCCAGCACGAGGGTGAAAGGTTCTGTTGGTGTCCCAGGCCTGAAGGATGATGTTGTGGTTTAAGCATTTGGACTGGAACCAAGAGATGTGAGATAAATTCCAGGCTCTGCTGTTCACTTCCTCTGTCAGCTCCTGGAAATCTCTGCTGCTCCCCTTGCTCCCATCCTCTGCCTGTGACCATTTCACAGTGAACTGAACTGATAATCCAGGTAATTTTCTGCAATCCTTAAATTTAGGGTTAAAATAGTGCTCCATCCCCATGGGCCTACAAAGTGGAAACAGTTTAAAGTTGGAAATTAAGGATAAAAAGCTCAGAAAGTTTGAAGGATGTGAATTAATGCCCTTTCCTCAGCCTGGTGACAGTGAGGAACAGCCTGGATCAGTGACTGAGGGGTGGCAACACCAGGAGATGAAGTCAGGGTACATTTTTCCCTGGCTTTGGTTAGATTCCCAAAGAATGAGTGCCCATGAGCAATGCTGAAAGGGTCAATGAGAAGAAGAATGAATTTTGTACCTCCAAAGCTGTATTTAGTAACTTCTGGCCATTGAAATCTGCTTAATTGAAGAAATTCTCTGCCAGTGTCACAATCTGATGGGTGAAGGTTTGTCCTCCTGGTGCCTGACATGTCAGGAGGGAAGGGAAGAAGGAAGGACAATTTCTGGATGTTTTTTAGGTGTGTCAATGTCTCTTTTCTGCTACAAGAATTTGTACTTGGAGGTTTGTGCTCCTAGAAGAGTTTACAGGATCAGCTGCCCTGGTTTTGGTGGTAAAATTTGCCTTTGATTTCTTTATCACAGCTTTAATTTCAAGCTGGGAGAAGGTAAATTTTCTTTTCTCCGTGGGATTTCTACAACAGGGCTTGTAGAGGTCAAAATTTCTTGCTAGAAAGCCTTGACAGGTGTGAAAAATTTAATCCAAACCATTCATAACAAGTGATTCTCTTCACCACTTGGTGCATTTAACCTGCTCTGGGACAGTGAGTCAGCTTTTATTCCAAATATCAGCAGTCCTAGGGCAAATTTGGGCTGTTGCTTGTCAGGAATGGAAATTCTGCATATCCTGGTGGTGGTTCGTGGCACATCTGAGTGTTTGCAGTTCCAGGCATCACTCCTGCTCTGCTCAGGTTGAATCCAGGGCTGGAGAATTTGGGTCTTGTGCTTCTTTGCCTAAACTGTGGTACCTGTAACAAAAAAAAGGTGTGTTTTGCCTGCTGTAGGAAGAGATTGGAGAAAATCTCATTTTCTTGGTGATGAGGCAATAAAAACCCTCATGGCCATCAGCAGCAGCAAGGTGGATCTGTGAGGGAAACTGCAGAAGGGAAAAAGCTCCTTAAATTAAATGACCTGAGCTGCATTTACATCACACTACAAGAACACTTAAGTGTGGCTTTCACCTTCTTTTCTGGGGATTTGTTTACTCTGTGGATGCTTCCAGTTTTTGTGGGTTTTTTTTCCTAGATAACTTGGGATTTCTTTTCCTTTCATTGGGATGCACCAGCTCGTTCCAAGTGGCAGATATTATCCCAAAATATTTGCTCGAGGAGAAGCAACTCTCAGCCCCCCTGCAAGGATTTTATCTCTCCTTTAAATTACCCAGTTCGAATTCATGGATAATGACACTTGTAATGATGATCAAATGGGAGTGTGGCTGCACGGAGTAACATTTAAAAATAATGATACACCTCTAAGTAGGTCTTATAAAAGGAAATCTTAAATAGCTCCAGGGAAACAGATGCTTTGGGGGACTTGTGGATAAAAATAGAGGCTTCCAATTGGCAACCAAAACAAAAATGTAGCCCCACTCAGTCGCTCTCAGCACCAGAAATTCCTCTGAAAACCTCAGGGCCCGAAGGTGGGAAGGTGCAAAAAGCACCTGGTGCTGCACCTGCAGTGGGGTTTGGCATCTTTTTGCCTCTTCTGCTTTTCAGCAGGGAATCATGGAATGGTTTGGGTTGGAAGGGACCTTAAAGCTCATCCTAATCCACCCCTGCCATGGGGACACCTCCCACTGTCCCAGGTGCTCCAAGCCCCAATGTCCAACCTGGCCTTGGGCACTGCCAGGGATCCAGGGGCAGCCACAGCTGCTCTGGGAATTCCATTCCAGGGCCTCCCCACCCTCCCAGGGAACAATTCCTGCCCAATATCCCAACTAAACCTCCTCTCTGGCAGTTCAAAGTGATTTTTCTTGCTACTTCTCAGCTTTCTCTCCATGGTGGTGCCTTCCAAGTGCTCTGTGCAGTCGGGAGCTTTGCCCAGGGTTCCTTTCTGGGGCTGCTCAGGGCTTGGTGCTCTTCTAAGGGGAGGAAGGGATGAGCCAGCCCCAGCAGAGCTGGAGGTTTCTGCTTTGCAAGGAGAGGCTTTCCAAGGAGAACTGCAGGTGGCTGGCTAGAGGTGAAGGCAGGGAATGTTTTCCCTGCTCACCTGGGCTGGTGGAATGTCTGCAGGCAGCTCCCCAGGGGACAGAGTCATGTGGGCAGCCCCAGTCCAGCTCAGTGACTGCTTAGGTACCAATTCCACTGATTTTAAGTTAAAATAACTTGTTCTTCATGGACATGAGGAGCTGTGGTTTGATTCCTTCTCCTGGCTCTGCAGTGGAAGTGGAACTTCTCCTTCACCAACGCCTTAAACCTCATTCCAGCTCTTTCTAAGTGTGTGGACCTCATGGCAGGTGCCTCAACCCCACATTTTTGGGTTTGGGACAGAAACACCAGCCTGTACAAAGGAACTGAGCGAGCTGAGGAAAGGAGCATGTTGATTTTGTGTGCTTTCGTTTGACTCAGAGAAACACTCAAAAATCGTGTTTTTGTGATGATTTCTGCTTTTTCCTTAACTGCTAGGGCAAAAGCCAAATCTCAAATGAACAGTTTTAACTTGTTGGTTTGGTATTTTTCTTTTAGGTGGTTTCTCCCAAACCAAGACAAGCAATCAGGTGAGTCAAATGTTGATCCCCCCTGTTCCCAACTCATGGAATATTTCTCCTGGCTGGGGTGACATCCACAGGGGCCTCTGAGGCTGAGCACAAGGAATTCCCTCTCCTGTGCTTTTGTCCTGGGTAGAAAGCAAAGATGATGCTCCTTAGGGAACTGTGGGCTCCTCTTATGGCATGTGCTGCCTTCAGGACAATCCCTCACTCCGAGAATCCCAGAAGGGTCTTGGGTTTGATGGGACTTTAAAGCCCACCTCATTCCAGCCCCTGCCATGGGAAGACTTTTCCTTGGGAGCTGAAAGTGGGATAATGCTCCAAGGCACAGCCCATGAAATTGGCTTTTCCCGTGTGCGCTGCTGTGGGTTTTGTCTGTTCCTGGATTCCTCATGTGAGGATGGAAATCCTCATCTCCCCCAGTGCAGGGCACAAAAGGAGCAGGAAAAGCAGGTGTTGAATGATCCCACTGAGCTGTCCATCAGCAGGAGAGGATTTGAGAGGGGGAAGAGAGGGAAGGAGGGTTTAAAGAAAGAGATGGATTTCCTGCACCCAAAGCAAGGAACAGCAAAAAAAAAGAAAACCACCAAGTTTAATCCTGTCCTGGACAAGGTCAGCAGGCACCACGCACAAATAGCTCAGGCTTTGATTTGATCTGCCCCTTCCTAAGAGCGGAAGGTGCAAAGATGACATCCAAGAGTGTGCTTTGGGAGCAGGCACTGAAGGGGGCAGGAAAAAGAGGTTCTTTAATACGGGTGTGTGACCCCGGCGTGCTGGGAGAACGAGCCCCAGTGTCTGGTGGCAGCGAGTGGGTCGGACATTGTTAGATCTGGCAGGGATTCAGACATCTGCCAGGGAACGGGGATTTTGTCAGGAGAAGTGGGAGAGAGAGAGAGAGAGAGAGAGAGAGGGGGAGAGACGCAGCGAGAGCCTCGCAGCGTTCTATATCTGCCCGGATAACACTTCCTCTTTAAAATTCCCTTACTAAGCTGGGCTCCTATATTTTATATTCAGCAGCGAGGTGCCCGCCCCCCCGGCCCTCCCCACCCACCGCCACCCTGGCTGCCTTTAACTTGTTAAGTTTGAAAGATGATCCATACACAGGCTCTGCTCTGCCAGGCAGCCCCGTTTAAGGCCAAGATTAATGCAGTGCATTGGTGCAATCGTGCCGCAGTGGTGCGTGATCGGAATACGAGATGGAACATGGGGGGAAAGGCCAGAAATGTGCCTGGATTCCCAGTTTACACAAGTCTCCTTAGCAACTTGTCTGCTTATTTTCTTTTTTTTTTTTTTTCTTTTTTTCCCTTTTTATTTTTTCTCATACATGTGCATGCAGCAGCGTTGTCCCCAAATCTCCAGCGAATAAAACATTCCCTGAGTTTTTTAAACCGCTTCGGTTGATGGTCTTGGTGTTGTTTTGCCTTTTCCTTTTGTTAAATTAGTGGCTCCATTTCTTTTTTTTTTCTTTTTTTCCCTCCCCCTGGAGAGAGTCCCCCCCTGTACCCTCCGAAAAGGATGGCAGAGGGGCTGGGGGTGGGGGCACTGGGATACTTTTCATTGTGACTTCCCCAGAGTTGGTTCCTTTCCAGTTGTTCACATCTCAGCATGTGGAATTATTGTGCTTTCTCCCGATTTGCCACAGAATTGGCAGTAGCCTGACATTGTTACTCACTGGAATTGTATTTGGAGCCGTGCTGATTTTTTTTTTTTATTATTTTTTTTCCTTTTTAACTTATTTATTTATTTTAATCACCCGCGTCTCTCTTTTTTTTTTTTTTAAATTTCATAACGACCCCTTTGATTTCGCAAAGAATGTATTTAACAGTCTGTAAAATGGAGGAGAGGAGGGGAAAAAAAACCCCACCAGGGTGAGGGGATTGTGACAAGCCTGTCCCTGAATCCCATATTCCCCTCCCCGTGCGATTTTTTTTAGTTGCCTCCTGAAGAACCCCCTCCCTCCCCGTAGGAGGGAGTGGCCTTTTAGGGATCAAGGTACGTTGGATTATTATTTTTTTTCCCCCAGTTTGTGTGATACTTTATTAATAGCATGGGGCAAGAGAGGGGTGGGGAGAGCAGGGGAGGAGGGTGGAGAGAAGCAGAGTTCTCCTCCAAGTCCTGTACCTTGAAACAACTCAAGGGGAAAAGACTTGCAGCCTCACTTGAGTTGTTTCAAAATCTTCCTGGGCGCTTTTACTTTTTCTTTTGCTTCTATTTTTTTTTTTTTAATTCCAAGGGGAGGGGGTAGAAAAAGAAAAAAAAAAAAAAGAAACTGAGCCAAAAAACATTTTGAAGGCTTGATCTTGGCTTCTATACAAACAGATGTTGCCTGTCATTCCGTTGTTAAGCAGGCAGCAGATTGGAGCAAGCAGCAGCAGTTTAGGGGGAACTGCAGCAGAACTGGAAAGTGGGAGATATAGAGATATAGAAATATATTTTTTTTTATTGTTTTCCCTTTTTTTTGCCTTTTTTTTTTCATTCTACACATAAATATTTTTCCCCTGGAATTACCTCTAATTACAATACGTATCTCTTCAATTTTTTTTTTAATTCTTTTTTTTTTTTTGAAGTGGGCAAAACAACCCCAAAACCAAACGGAAAAGCAATAGAAACTTTCACCCAAAATTTTACCACAGCAGCTACTTTTTAGGGCTGCTTTTGAGAGCTTTTTTTGTTGTTGTTCGTTTTCACACGTGTAGGGAAGGGGGTTTTGTTGGAAATGCTTTGGCATTCTCGGTAAGTGAACGTTTGCCATGAATCAGATCAGGGATTTCTGGGATTTGGGGGTTTTCCTTGCTGCCAGCCCTGCTCCTGGTGGCTTTACCCCGGAGTTCTTGCTGGAGGTGCAGTTGTGGAGCTCCAAGGCCTTTCTGTGTCCTCTCCAAGTTTTTGGAAGGCTGCAGGAGCCCGAACCTCGTTGTTTGTCCAGCAGAAGTTCTCCCGAAGCACCGGGGCTCCTTTGTGCTCTGCTTGTGCTGCCTGTGGGTTTCATGCCCCCATCCTTTTCATGCTCTCAGATTTTTTTCTTCCCTGCTCCCTTTTTCACGTCTCCCCTCTGATTTAATCGCTGCCTGGTTGGGAGGAGAGAGGAAACAGAAAACAGGTTTTGAGCCGAAGGAGTTAAAAGTTTCTTGGCACCAGAGCAGCAGTTTAGCAACAGATCAATTCATTTAAATGAAAGAAATCACAGCCCGAGCCATCTGATTTTGAAATTTCACATCTTCTGCTTCCACTTTAGAACAAAGCTTCTGTTTTTCTTTGCCCCTTTTATTAATCCACGCTGCTTTTGTTCGAGACTTGGTGGGTTTGCACAGAAACTTTGTCTGGAGTCTGGGTTTTCCCTTGAAATATGAAATTTGGGGGTGGCTTCATCTGCTGCTTCTGTGAAGCTCTGCACACCCAACAGCTGGTGGCAGGGCTGTTTGCACCTCGGGTGTTGTGAGTTGGGAACAGCTCCCGTTTTCGGGATAAACAGGCACCTCTGCACTGGGAAAAGGAGTTGTGTCCAGCGGGGCTTTGTCTGGCTGCACAGGGAACCCAAGGAGCTGAGCGGGGATTTTCCCTGCCCACATCTGGAGTTTGTGTCCCTCCAACATCTGCAGCACCAAGTGGTTGCTCCGAGTTCCCTTATCCTGCACTTTATAGTGTACACAGAGCATTACCCCCATCGTGCTTTTAATATTCCAGCCCGAGAAGGATCACAAACAACTTTTTTTTGTTGCTGTTTGTTCATTTAAATGCGCTCGAGCCTTGGCACCGGTCCCGGGAGTTTTGTGGCTACGTCAAGGAAAATGAAATAAATCAACTGCTCGGCGGCCAAGTTGGGGATTTAAAAAATAATAATGATTAAAAAAAATTTAAAATTTAGGTAATTTTTTTTAGAAAATTAAAAAGGGGAAAAATTAAAAAAAATTAAATTGATCTGTTGACACATTATTAAAAAAAAAAAATTAAAATGAAATTCAGTGGCTTACGCTGAAGGAATGTGTTTGGAGGAGGACCCTGCAGGGAGTTGGGACAGGAGGTTTGTCCGTGGAGCTTCTTCCCGGTGGCATCGCGTCCAAGAGAGGCCGGGATGTTTGGGAATGGGTGAATCCTAGCACGGAAAAAGGGTGGGGTGGGCTGAAGGACGTGTGCAGGGGGGAATCCTTTTGTCAGGAGGCTGCTCCCCAACCTCAGCATCCCTGCACGCCCGGGAGGAAATCCTCAGTGGGGAGGAACAGCCTTAAGCGCATTCAAATTCGAGGTGGTGGTGCTGAGAGGGGGGAGAAGCATCAACCTCCAGCTCTGCCGTGGGTGCTCGTGGGGCTGCCTGGTTTTAGGTTTTATTCTTCCCTGATCTCCTGGCAGTGGGGAAACGCCGGGCTCGGGAGCCGGCCCGTCCCCCCCAACACTGGGAATATTTCTGTGGGTGTCGTTGTGGTTACATCACAGCACTCTCCTTCCTCATCTCCATTCTTGTGCAAAATTCAAATAATTCCCCCCCCTCCCCGACAGCAGCTGTGCATGGCTTGGGGTTTTTTGGGGGGTTTTTTTTGTTGTTGTTTTTTTTTTTTAGTCGCTCTTTAACGTTGCGAAAGGAACAATAAAATGAAAGGCAAAACCGGCATCTTAAAACTTGGCAAGTGAAAGCACTTTGGACTGGCAGCCAAGAATCCTGCTGTGGTGCAAAAAGAATAGCATCCACGGAGCCACCACAATCCGGGGCTTCTCCTCTTTTAACAATCGCGTCGGCACAGAGAAATTATTATTCCTTGTATCAGTGGTAAAAGAGTCAACAAGCTTAAAAAAGCTTGCTTGGTGAACCTCCTCCAAAGCAGGTAACGATGCTCCTCTTTGATTCTGCTTTCTCCAGCAGGACTTTGGGGATGAGGGTCTGGAGATGAGAACTAATCGCTTGCAGGAGTTGGTGCGTGTTGCTGACTGCCAGGGAAGGCGTTTGCCTCCCCGGTCCTTTCTTTTCCTGAATGGCTTTGGTGGGAACAGGACTGGCAAACTTCTGGAGGGGGTCGTGTTACGAGGAATGTTTTATTTCCACGGGTTTCCCTCCTCGCGTGGGGGGAGAGCGCGAGCGGCTCGATCCAAGGTGGAACGCGGAAAATAATCCAGAAAAAAAAGATTTAAAAACGAGGATATCGGGAAAGGGGGAGTGATTTCTCTCGTAGCAGCTTGGCTGTTCCTTTTGCTCCTAAAGCTGTAGCCTCTGGGTGTAGGAAAACAGCATCCATTCCTTGAAAATATGCCACGAAAATATCCATCAATATTTTGTCTTCCAGAATACGCTCCCGAGGAGTTGGGCCTAGCAATATGGCAGCGCACGTTCCATAGGAAATCCTGCAGAATGCTGCTGCTGCTGCTGCTGAGGTAATTTGGATTCTCAGTCAGTATCTCCCTTTCCCTTCTAATTCCTTACAATTATTTCAAGCACAGAAATCCTTAAAGAGTCGCTCTTTAAAGCTGGGGTAGACTGCATGTGTGTGTGTGTGTATGTATATATCTATAGGCCCAATTACACTGGGGTTAAAACTGGGAGGGGGGAAAGAATGGGAATTATTTCACAGTAGTGTTTCCTGTTTGCCTGAATTTCGGGGCAGAAGGACGAAATGGCTGCAAACAGCTTTTTGCTCAGGCACACAATGCATTCCGTCGTGATCGATTTTCCTGGACAGGGCATTTCTGCTTTGTGGTTTGCAAGAAAACCACCCACAGACCAAACCCCAATGTTAGGTCTTTAGAGATTTTATTTCTCCATATTTCCCTCTGTATTCCTTTGGCTGTAAATCTCTAAAATACCAGCTTCGTGTTGGGTTGTCACTGACAAAAATATTCTGTATTTTGGGCTGTCCCACGTAGCAAAGCCTTGTTGATCCTGTGATCACTGATATTGTCAAATTAATAATGAAGCAAAGTCTGCTCAGTATGAGGATATCAGAAACCTAAAGAGAAATACCTTCATGTACAGGTTAAAACTTTTTATTTGTAATCTTAGCATTCGAGGCAAATACAGGCTGATGCTGATTGATTTGTTTGCCTCTGATGGATTTTCTGCCACTGTGTGTATGTTCATCAGGTTTTCACAAGGTACAATAGCTCTGTGATTAATCAGTGGGGGGAAACGTTTCCAACCCCACATCTTGGCAAATCCATGGCTCTCTTTCAATCCCCCTGAATATACTGGATACAAGTGAAATTCGTGTTTAAGAAGCAGCACTCATTAAAAAACAATGATAATTAAAAATCTGCATTTTTCAACAAACAAAACTGTCGGTTTGCTGCTGCATTGATCCATTTGCTGTCTTAAAGCTTGTCCCTGAGTTTGTTTCCCAAAAGGAGCAGGTTGGCTCCTGGATATTTGTAATTTACAGCACACAGGTGCCATGGAATGCCACCCCTGTGCCCCACTCCTCCAGGGCTCTCAGCAATGCAGAGGGGCACAATCAGATTTATAGTGGGGATTTATCTGAGGCTTTTCCAGGCATTGCTCTCGCTGCTTTTCCCCTTTTCGTCCCGTTTCTCCCCCCTCTGAGTGATGGATCCCAAATCTCCTTCTTCCCTTTTGTGCTGGAAAAGCCAATCAGGTGTGGAGTGGGAGGTGCAGCAGGGATCAGCCCTGCTTTAGGCAGGGAAAAAAGGGTGGATTTTCCCAACAAATCCCAGCTTTCCTGGAGCTCGTGCCGGGCTCCTCGAAGGTCTGGCTCAGCTCTGGCTCTGGGTGTCCCCTCCAGGCAGGGCTGGGGACACGTGTCCCGTGCAAAAGCCACCCAAATTTTACAGCTTGCTTTCCTTGACGGATTTAACCTATTCCAGGGAAAAGGAGATTAGCCCAGGAATTGATGGGAAAGAAAAATAATAATAATTTGGAAATAGATAAAGTGAGGGAAATGTAACCATCCCCCTGCCTTGGGTATTTCAGGGAGTTCATCTCATATGAAAAAAATCAAGAATTTCTCTGCCAGAGCCATTCAAATTAGCTCACTTCATACACATAACTGAGTGTGAAGAATATTAGGGGCAAAATGAATGTACTGAATGTAAAACAAACATTCTGCCTGCTGCAGCTTTGCACAACACAGTGAGACTGAGGGCAACATTCCCTGCCAGGGGAAGAAATCCCATTGCACCAGCAACAACTGACCCCTCATATTGTACCTTTAGGCCCTGCTGGACAACCTGGGTTTTAACCTCAGCCTCCCTGCAATAAATGAGCTTTGTAGTGGAGGGCTGGGGTTATTTTTGGCCGGGTAACATTTGTTGTGTTCCATTTGCAGCTCCGTTCCCAAGGAGGGCACGATCTGCGTGCTCCCTGCCCCGCTCCAGCCTTGACCACTGCAGGGACAGAGCCTCCTCCACCCCGAAATTCCAACAGGAAAGCCATTGCAAAGATGCTGCAGCTTGGATTGTGGCTGCTGGAGACTTTGGGAAAAGCTGGACGCTTTTAAGGTGAGTGTCAGCGTGGGAATCTAAACTTGGAGGATGAATTTAGATAACCTTTGGGCAGATGGTGAAAGTTTAACGTCTGTAACAGGAGTTTCTTGCCACCCAGTGATTCCCATTAAAGGAAAACTGTATTTGGTAATTGCATATTTACCAGGCTGGAAAGGTTGAAGTGATTTATTTTAAGAACCTGCACCAAAAAGTATTAAAAAAAAAAAAAAAGAGAATTTTCTAACAGCATCCAAATAGCAAAATTATTTTCCAAGTGGTGCCTGTTTGATTTCACAGAGGATAATATTAAATTGCATTGGTATGATTTGTCTCCTGAAGGAGGAGAAGTGAAAAATTGGTGACACTTTGAGCAAGAGTTGATCTCAGTGATTTTCTCCACCAGCTCACAGCCAGGCTGCTCTCCAGCCTGATTCCCCAGAAACAAAATGGGAAATTTTCCTTCCGCAGGAAAGAAAACTCGGAAGCCTCAGGGAAGGAGGGGACACCTCCTGCTTGCGGTGGCAAAACTTTGCTTTTCAAGCTTTGTTAGAAAAATCCTAAAGAACTTTGATATTTGTCCCTGTGGAAGAAATGCAGAGTTGAGGTTAGAGGGAATTTCCAGCTTGTTTAGCAGAGTGACAGGGGTTTTGTCTTTTGCCTTTAAAAATAGAATTAAAGTAGAACCTCAGCCCAGTAATGACTTCTCTGAAAGTTAAAACAACTCTCAGGCAGTTGTTTCTTCTGCCTGCTTCAGGCTGAAGCATGGAAACAACTTTTTTGCAGGGTGGGGGGATGGCTGTGGCTTGGAATTCTGTTTCTATCCCAAAATTTTGCTGCTGGATGATTTCTTGCCCTGTTTTAGTGATACACCTCCAATGCTGCTTGTCAATCCAATTCCTGTTAACCTCAGGACTGTGGAATCACCAGAAATTCTGTCCAGCAAAGTGCTGGTGAGGAGGAAACACAGATCAGCTTCATTTTGGTGGATTTAAAATTTGATTTGATTTTGCTGATTTTCTTAAGGCTCCCAGGGGAGTGCAGGAATGTGTGGCTTTATATCAGAACAAAATCAACCATCCTCTCTGCCCCTGCAAGGAGGGGCTTTAAGGTGCTGAGAGAAAACGAAGGCTCCTGGCTAAAACTCAGAAATTCCACTTGCAGAAAGGCTTTTCCTCTTTCCATCCCCCCCAAAAGTGACCCCCAAAGGCTGGCAGTGGCAGCAGAAATCCCTGCCTGCTGCCACAAACCCGTAGATCCGAACTTGTGCTCATATTCCACACAAGCTTGTATCTATAGGTCTGTGGCTGGCTGGCAAGTGCACGCTGGGGTGCTGCTGCAGTTCACCTCCAAACATCCTCCCCTCTTTCCTCCTTTTTTTCCTCTCCTCCTCCTTTTATTTTTATTTTTTTTAATTTTTTAAAAAAATATTTATTTAGAGGAATATAAGGTGGAGCTGCAAATCTCTGCCTGCAATCAGCAGCTCAGCTTTCAGCTCTGGGCAGTGCTCAGATCCCCTCGTGCAAAGGGTTGTTTGCTTGGTTGGTGCTGAGGAAAAGGGGATGGGGGGAGTTTCTTTCACATCAGGCTGAAGAAATTCAATCCCACCCATGTCCTGCCCTGCTCTGGTGATGGGGACGTGTTAGGGAGAGTTCTTGTGTTAGTTCTGAAACAGATAAAATAATTTATAAAGTAACGTGGAGCTACTCTTTCCTTGTTTAGTCCAGCAGTTTGGGAGAGGAACAATCACTTCTCCTCCTTTACATCCAGGAACTTGGGATCCCTTCTCTGACACGGGATGGGCTTGGCCCTCCAACTCCTCTCTCAGAAAATCAGTTTATTATAGAACCCCACTCCCCCCAATTTCATGGTATTTGTGTCTTTTCAAATAGTTTTTAAGAGAAAATAATCATGCTGGAAAGTCCAAAAGAAGTGGTAGGGCAGGAAGAAGCCATGGAAGCAGGCAGTGCAATGCCTGCTGTGGAAAAGTGACCTTTAAAGCTGGGAGAGTGGAACAATGATTTTGGAAGAAGTCATTTTTTAAAACCCCAACGTACAGATTCTATATGAAAATAATTAGGCTGTAAACTCAAAATAAAGTCTGACTATTTCTTTCCAGCAGCTTTCAGTGTTAATTCCACCAAAGATTTGCTCTGCATTTCCACTTTTAAATTTCTCTGGGTTTGAACTTGGCTGCTTTGACACATGCTGCTGTAGGCCAAATTTTTTTTCCCCTCTCTTTGCTGGATTTCCAGGGTTTTCTATGTGTTTTCTATTTATTATAGAAGTCTTCTATTTATTGTATTAAAATGAAGTCAGAGAAGTCCAACCACTCTTCTTTCTCCCTGCGAGCTGAAACTAGGTTTAAAAAAAAGGGAAAAAATTGCATTTTGGCATCCTGTGCGATGCAAAGTTGGGTGTAAATCTGGTCCTCAATATTCCCAAAATGTTTGGATGGGAAAGCAAGGAATAAAAGCTGATGAGTCATTTCCAGCAGAACTTTTGCTCCTGGACTGTTCCGTGGTGGGATTTTACCCAGAACAGGGACCTGGAGTCAAGCTCTCCCTTGGGATTTTGAGGGTGGATGCTGTTCCATCCATGATGGGATGAGCAGGGGCTCACCCTGGAAGCAGGAGGAGGCTGTGACAGTAAAAAAATGGTTTTCCCAGAAGATCTGTGAATAATCTGTGCTGGTTTGGGGTTGGTTTTTTTGAATGCTGTGAACGTTCATGGCGTTGGATTCCCACGTGCTGGCTCCAAGGGGAGCATGGGCTGGGTTGGTCTGAGCTCCGAGGAGAAATGAGCTGGTAAAACCCAATAAAATCCGAATTTCTGTAGGGTGGTCTCTCCTCTGTAAAGCCATTTGTGGGAGAAGGGGCTGAGAAAAGCCTGGAATTTGTCATGGGTGTTGTGGCACTTCAGGTGGCATTGCTTGGGGAGTGCCAAAAGTCCCCTGGCAGGGGAACTGGGTCAGATATGTCCCAAAATGAGGTACCAGCGTTTGGTTTGGTATTTTTTTGATTAGGAAATCAATACTTGAGTCATAAAAGAGGAAAGAAGAAACAGATTTATTTTTCTTCCCTGTAAAATATTTTACATCAGTTTCTCTCTGGATATGTTGGCACCTGCTAATCAATATCTGATTTGGGTTTTTTACCTCCTTTTGGTGAGAGGCTTGGTGTAAACACAGCTGGGTGCTTAGAAAGGAAACTTTAGGGAAGTGGCAACACAAGTGGGGTGAGCTGCAGGCTCTGTGCTGCTGGGAGGAGGAGCAGGGAGTTCTCTCTGAGGCTGAGCACTGATTTTGCTGATTGCCCCTGGATTCCTGGGGTGACTTTGGGGATGCTGTGGCCTCAGCTTTGTGGGACAGGGTCCAGGAAGCCTCTTGCAGGCTCTTGACTTGTGCAGGGAGGACGCCAAGGAGGGCAGCACAGCTTCTCTGAGCTCAGGTTAGCCAATAAACCCAATGAAACCTGTTCTTCCTGCGTTTTAAAATGCATTTCAGTTTGTCTCTTGTTCAGCTGCCCCCCTGTTCTTTTTCAGCAGCAGCCTCCCGTGTTCTGCCCCTGCCCCTTTGCTTTCCAGCCTTTTGAAAAGCACTGCAGTGCCTTTCCAGCCTTAATTTGTATTTCTTTGCTGCTGCTTGTGTTCCACTGCACTTCATTAAGTTCTGCAGTGAAACTGGAGCCTGACAAAATGGTGTGAAGAGCCTTGAAATGTGTCTTCCTTTTAGGATGGAGGGGAATAATTGGAGTCCATGCAGCTCCTACCTGTGCCTTTCTTACAAGGGGAGGGTATTATTATTATTGTTATTATTATTATTATTATTATTATTACTATTATTATTATTATTGTTATTATTTTCCCCTCGTGTTGTGGCTAAGGAGCTTGCATCTGTGCAGCAGCTTTGATCCAGGTGCCCCCCAGAGTGCACAGAGCTCCCTTCATCTGTCAGTGATGCACTGAGAGCTGCTCAGGCTCAGAGCCTTCACCCACCTGGAGGCTGCAGGGAAAGGCATGGAAGGCACTGCTGGGATCAAACCAGAGCACCTGGACCTAGGAATTACCCCAAATGTCCCAATACCCTCTCCAGAAATCAATCCCTTAATGGATGCAGCTCCTTTCTCTGGAAATGGGCAGAGTGGCTGCTTTAGAGGTAGATAAAACCCCTCCTGTGTGGCTGCACCTGCATCAGGGGAGGTTCTGCTCTGCTTGTTCCCTTTGGCCAGAGGTAGAGCTGAAAGCAGCAGAAGTTCTTCTCTGAGGAAGCAAAGCTTTCCCAAACCTCCTCTATTTTATTTTTTAATGTTAATATTTGGTAAACCTTCTTTTTCTCCCTCAAAAACATCACCACCATTTCTCACTCCTGCCCAAGAGCACCTGTGAGGTCTCGTGCAGGCCAGGATGCCTCGTGGTGCCCACTGAGGGATGGAAAGGGAATTTATTTGTGTGTTCCCTCCTTTCCCAGCCTGCTGAGGAGCACAGTGAGCCCTTGTCAGCAGAGGAGCACACAATAGCACTCTGGTAATTAGAATAACCATATGCAGTGGCAAATGGGATTCGTGATAAGCAGAATGGAATTGTGTTCCCTGGAATTTGAACCGTGTCCAAATACTCTTATTCAGATAATCAAATCTGGTTAAACTCTTAAAAGGCAGATAAATTTCAGTATTCTGGTTATTTCGGTAATCTGATTTTTTTTTTCCTCCCTTCTCCTCCCTCTCTTTTTGTTTATTTGTTTCTAATCAGTAAGGGAGGAAATAAGGGAGAAAATAAGGAGAGGGTTTTTAGGGGAGGGATCCAAGGCTTGGACACCTGCCCTCAAACCAGGAATGCTCCACGGCTTAGGAGCATTGAGGAGTGGCATTCCCTGAGCTGGAAGAGCTCCAGGGGAGCCTCTGGTTGGATTTCTGCAGGTTCATGGTGAAATCCAGCCCCAGCCATCCACGCTGGAAGTGGCACCAGGTTTTTGGCTCAGCTTCCTGTCAGTTCCTTCATTTTTCAGCATGCAGGTGAAACCAGCCTTAACTCCAGGTCCAGATCAGGCTGTGCAGGGTTTCAGTCACAAAGCAGGGCTGGGATAAGCCAGAAAATGCCCCCTAAAACAGTTTTGGGGTCATTTAGAGCCATCAGCACTTTATGCTTGTGCCAGCTTCCCCCCTTAGGTGCAGCACGGGGAGTTCAGGTTTTGTTGTGCCACCCAGAGCTGATGCTCCAGCTCCTCTCAAAAGCCACTTTTGGTCCAGGAGTGAAAGCCCAGCCACCTTTCCCCTAGAAAGGCCCAGAGACTGAAATGCAATGTTGAGCAAACCTTCAGATTGCTGCAACCCTGGCTGAAAGTTGAGGCAGGGTTTTTGTCATGCTTTGAAACATTTTGGAGAGCTTTCAAAATATTTACTTGCTCCGGATTTCAGCTGAGCCCAGATGAGGTTTCTTTCCCTACTTTGCAGCCTCTTGGACCTCCAGCCCTTTTAGTGTGTTTGCCAGAATTCTAGGAGAGCTCTCTGAGCTGGGGTAAACCTTTGAACCTCTTGAGGCTCCTCATTACAACCAACTTCTAATGAAGTTTCACCAAATAAAGCTGAAGGAGCGAGGTGACCCTCAGGGAGCAGCTCAACATTTCCAGTGTGAAACCCTCTCCTGTCTGAAAATCAGCTGAGAAATTAAAAAAGAAAAGAAAAAAAAAAACACTCCAGGCTGAAATTTGGCAAACAGGATCTCAGCCCTCCAACTGGAGCAGTGGCATTTGTGGGTTTTGTATTTATTTTTTGCTCAGTGGCTTAAAGAAATGCGTTTGCTTCGGGAGAAATTCACAGGTTTGTGAATTTTCTGCTTTCCCACCCCCTCCTTGGCAAGCCCTGCCTGGGATCTGAGAGGGAAGGTGGGCTCTTCCTTCTTCTGCATCGTTCACAGCCCGAAAGATTCAGAGCCAACCCTCAGCTGATGATTCTCCTGATTCCAAGGAGACAAAATTCAGCTTCCCTGACCACCTGTAGTGAGTGTCCATTGCTGGAATCCTGTTCAAAGTCAGCAGCTCTGTGGATGCTTGTAAAGTGTGATTTCCTGCAGGGGATTAATGCATGAGGTAGAGTTTTCTGTCATTATTTGGGAATATTCTGCCCTCTGCTTTGCTGTGTGACTGAATTGCTGCTTTATGCTGGAGGGTGTTGGAAAAGAATGGCAAATTCCAGCCAGGCAGTTCCCAAAACGCAGCTTGGGTTGAGATTCTCACCTCACTCCTGGGGAAATTCGGTAGGAAATGTGGGTAGGGGAAGGAGGTTTGTGGTGTTTTCTCTCACCTGAAGCCTGGGACAATAAAACCAGTGATGAGTGAAAACTTCCCAGCCCAAAGCTCGGACCTGGTGCCTCCTGAGGTCGGTGGCAAGGGCAGGTGGTGACTTCAGGGCTGGAAAGCCTGAGAAGAACTGCTCCAGGGGCATTCTCTCTCTTTTTTTTTTGGACATAAATATTCCCTGGATGTGAATCCCAGCGTTTCTGTGGTGGGACAGCAGCTGGAGCCGCGTTTCCTTCAGGAATCAGAGAGTTACACGGAGTGCAAAGACACAATTTTTAATTACACTGGAGCTTTAAAATAAGGCTGGCCTGGCCCAGAGATTCCCTTTTGTCCCCAGAAGTGTGAAATCATTTCTGGGATTCTGAGACAGCAAGAGGCCTAAAAGGGGTCCCAGACAAAAGGCACTGGGGCCCCACGAGCTGATTTAGGAACAGAGATCTCCACAGGTTCAACAGGAACTCGCTGACATCGATAACGTATCGCAAGTGAACGTGGTCATTAGATTACAGATTCGCCCTAACTGCGTAATTAGGTATGATTGTGCTAATTGGGTAAAGACATAATTGACAAAAATCACCAGGAAACAAACAGGGAGCTCCAAGTGCCACAAGTGCTGTGCCTGCCTCTGCTCCCAGGGAGCTCCCCAGAGCCAGGCAGGCAGAGGGGACACCAAGGGACACAAAGCATGGCAGTGACACTGCTCCTGCTTTAATGTTGGACCTCAATTCCTAAACTCCCTGCTCCCTGCCGTTGTTCCCAGCAGATCTTCTGGGTGACAGCACCACTCGAATGCCTGGCACGTTTTCCTGCTGGAAATTACAGTTCCTCTGGGATGCAAACACACTCTCAGCTGTCCAAGCTCTGAGGGAACAGAACACCTGTAGTGAGTGGTGAAGCCATAAATGGGGGAAGTTTGCCAGGAGGATTCGTGCAGCAGGATGGGGAGGAGCAGCCTAAAAGTTGACCCCAGAGGGTGAGTTAGGTGTCAAACCCTGGGACAGAAATGTTTCTGGCGTTTAGAAAGTTCTTGAAGTCTCTTTGTGGAGATGGAAGAGCAGCAAGGAGAAGGTAGGGAGTTTTTAGCGTTGGCCAAGCTGAGAAAAATGTAGGTTATTTTGGCCTAAATCTAAAGGAAGGGATTAATTATTGTAATTTATCCATGAAAAGAGCTTTGCTGAGTTGAGTATACAAATGAAACAAAACTCTCTACCTCGCTCTACCTTCCCTTTTAGGGCAAATTATTGGAGAGTTTTTGCGGTTTTGCTCAACTCTGCTTTTCAATACCTGGTGTGCAAGGGATGCCTGTGTCAGCCTCAGTGTTAACAGCACCTTCTGATTAAACTGATCACATATAGGTAATAATCCATAAATTTTCAGTTATGGTATGTGTTAGGTATTACAGGATTGAGATGCAGAAAAATACTTGCAGGGATAAGTTGTAGAAAATGAGAGGTTTAGCTGTGTGATACTGAAATGCTTTAGTTTACAGCTGCAAAAAGTGAAACAGGTTGGTTTGGGAAGTCTGGGTGGGAACTTGTCTGCCCTGTGACCCAGAGCTTGGGCAGGATTTGGGATTTTCCATCAGCCTAACTCAGCACACAGGCTTACTCCCTCCCATAAAACTACTTGAGTTAAAAGATTGGATTTCATGTTGGAGAGAAGCTGTGCAGTGCACAGAAATGATGATGTTGCATCGAGGAGTTGGGTCCAGGAGGATTTTAGACAGGGATAAAGCTCCTGGTGGGAGTACAGGGCCAGAAATCCGTGGTTTCCTTATCCAGAGCTGTGCTTTGGTCACTGCTCTAACTGATCAAAGAGTTAACAGTGCTCTGTGCTGTTAACTGAAATATGCTGGATTTCCACCCTTTGGTCAAAGTAAACTTTACCGAATATGGAGTCATCAGAAATCGGGATACCATCCACACCATGGGCACTCAGACCTCGCAGAAAGATTATTTTGCGTTTTTTCCAGCGTACTCTCCTGCTGTTGCAGGCTGAATTCTGAACTGTGATGCTGTTTCCCATCTTCCTCCTCTATTTCCTGCCAGGCTTGGGGTGTAAAGGCAGGGCAGTGCCTTTTCCATCCTCAGCAGTTCTGGTTTATCCTGGGAGAACAGAGCAGCAGGGGCGTTCAGCAGAGCTCAGCATTCATCCCTGGGGTTTGATTCCCTTGGAATCCCCCCCCAGCACGGAGCTGCTGTGCCAGGGGCTGGATTCACCTGCAGGGCAGCATCTTTGGACAGCTCCAGCCCCACCAGCACATTTGGGGATGATGATGATGATGATGATAATAATAATAATATAAATAATAAACAGGCAGCCTGCTGCTCTAAGTGCTGCCTTGGTGGGTGCTGCAGTGAGTCACAAGGATAACATCCTGCCTGCTTGGCTGGGAATAAATACAAGTTAAAGACGTGTGTCCTGTGAAGGGAACGTGGCTGGCTGCTGAGGGAGGCTTGGTGGTGCTTTTCCAGAATGCTTCATTGGAGCCCTTTGGTGCAGGGGTCAAATTCCCCTCAGGATTTCCACCCCTTCTGCAGCTCTCTCCCAACCCCATTCCTGCACATCCTCCAAACATCCAGGAGCGTGGTCGAGGTCAGCGTGGTGTGTTCAGGAAGGAAAGGATGTGTCAGGACAAATTTCACCCTAAGCCTTCTTGAAATGCTTTAAAAAAATAAATATGTCTGTGTATGTTCTGAACCCGCTGTGGAAGGGGAACACCATAGTTTTGGCCAGGGGAAAAAAAAATCCATCTCGTGTGAAAACCTCCGTGATCTTGTCCAAATCCAGCAGGAATAGCCCTGGCTTGTCGTGTCTTATCACATTTCCATGGTGGGGAGCTGAATTTGGGGTTGCTCTCTTTCCCCCAGCAGTTTATTCCCTCTAAATTAAACCACTGAGGATTTG
Source organism: Nicator chloris (assembly GCA_013400495.1). NCBI lineage: Eukaryota > Metazoa > Chordata > Aves > Passeriformes > Pycnonotidae > Nicator > Nicator chloris. The sequence goes on along the minus strand of WAAE01018546.1, from coordinate 220,969 downwards.
GAGGCCTTTTTTTTTTTTTAATTTTTTTTTGGTAACTAGAAGCCCCTGAGATAATGAATTTTTGACTGCATGCATCCAGGTTGAGGTAGTAGGTTGTATAGTTTAGAATTACACCAAGGGAGATAACTGTACAACCTCCTAGCTTTCCTTGGGTCTTGCACACACCGGCGTGAGGAGCGACCACAAATCCTCAGCACTCTTTGCTCTGGACACGTGGAACGGGAAAGAGCAGGTAAGACAAGCTGGAAAACCTTTTTTATTTCCTTCTGCCTCTCTGGAGTTATCAAAATGTTAATTTTCTAAGCGTTTTTCTGCTTGTTGGTGCTGAGTTTTTGGCAAATCCAGTGATGTTTGTCTTCCTTCATTAGCCCTCGAGCAGCGTGGTGTTAACATTCCCAAAAAGCACCATGGCAACCTCTCGGTGTTCTTGCCTTCGTGGTCAGCAAGCAGAAGTCTCCAAAGGTAAAAATATCCTGGATTTTTTTCCTCCTTTCCATTAGCCTTTGACTGGCTCAGTTAATTTTACACTGGGAGTTAACCAAGGCTGATGCTTCCAGAGCAAGCCTTGGAGAGTTTTGGTGGAAGCGCCTCAATGTACGGAGCCCTCAGGAGAGCTGTTCCTTGGGAATATCCAGTGGGGAACACACTCGGCTAAAACGGGGAGGTTTGGGGTTTTGGACATTAAAGTTGGGTGTTTCAAAGGTCGATGCATCCAGCAGATGATTTCTGGTTTGCTTCTCCCTCACGGCAGTTTGGATGGAGGAGCTGGGGAACAGCCCAAAATGTTGTGGAGGAGCTGTGAGGACCAAAAACCCCCAGATTTCTGATGTGGTTTACAGGTCTCAAATGTCACTGTTGGACACCAATAGACTGAGATAAACCCCACGATGTAGAAGGCTGAATAATCCTTTATTAAAACAAATGAAGTCTCTTTTATAGAGTGAAAGGACAGAGCTGGACCTAATTGGTCCTTGATTAACACACCATCACCACGATGGGCTAATTGAAATCAACACTTCTCCACATGTAAACAAGATAACAAACATGAGCTGTGCAGATTTGTTTAAATTCTTTCTTCAGGTTGCTTTGAGAAAAATTATCTCTTGAACATTAAGCAGTCCTTAGGAAAAAACCAAAATGAGCCCCACACTCAAATGCAGGGAATTGGGAACATCCAATTCACCCAACTGCTCCTGAAATCCGTGGTTTTATTGGCCTGGATATTGGAGACCTGAAAAACCCTTGAAACTCTCCTAAAGCTGGAAGAGAAAAGTGAACATTTTGCTGTTGGCAGCACTCAGGGTTCAGGTCCTCTGGGGGCCTGGGTGAAGGTGGTGGCCACAACCCTTGGTCAGGGCCCAGGACCTGAACTTAGATCTTTTCACTCTCTATATGAGTAATTCTGGCAAGGTTTTCTGAGTTCCCAGAAATAAGAGGCTCTGTCTCTTCCTAAACTTGTTCAGTTAGTGAAGAAAAATAAAGAGCAGGCGTTGGGTTAACTTCATGGGGTTAATCTGAAAGTGTGAACATGATCGTGATATTTCAAGGGATCGAAATAACTCAGATTTTTTTTTTTTCTGGTAAAATAGCCCTTAAAAACTTGAATATCTGCAAATCCCTGTTTGCTGAATGCAAAGAGAAGCTGTGAGGGTTACTCAGGGCTCACTTTTGAGTTATTCCAAGAGTGGATTAATGGGATTTTATCCCGTGTTGCTTTCAAAGAGGTTCCAGGTGTCACTGCCGTGGTTTATAGCTCTGCAAGGACAAGGAAAGGATCTGGGATAACACAAGGCTGCTTCTGTCTTTCAGGAAGGCACATGCCCCAAACACATGCAGGTAGTTAAAAAATGAGGAATCTTCTTGGCACGTTCTAGGCACTACCTTATTTCCCCCCCATAAATCTTTTTTTCAGATGGAAGTGCAAATTTTCAGCTGCATTGATTCCCATCCAACGCAGAGGGTTTTTTTCTCCATGAGGGTTGGGGTTTTTTAACCTGTTTGGGACCTCTTTAGGAGCAGCTTTGTGAATAATCCCAAACAAGAACAGGATCTTCTCTTTTTTTGGTGCTTTTTTAACCTGTTTAGGACTTCTTCAGGAGCAGCTTTGTGAAGAATCCCAAACAAGAACAGGATCTTCTCTTTTTTTGGTGGTTTTTTAACCTGTTTGGGACCTCTTTAGGAGCAGCTTTGTGAATAATCCCAAACAAGAATGGGCTCTTCTTTTTTTCTTTTTTTTTCTTTTTTTTTGGGATTTCTTTTTTCTTTTTTGGTTGTTTTCTAATGTGTTTGGGACTTCTTTAGGAGCAGCTTTCTGATTCATTCCAAATAAGAACAGGCTCTTCGTCTTTTTTATTTATTTTTTGGTGGTTTTTTAACCTGTTTGGGACTTTTCTAGGAGCAGCTTTGTGAATAAACCCAAAAAAGAAGGGGGTCTTTTTTTTTTTGGGGGGGGGGGGATTTCTTTTTTCTTTTTTGGTTGTTTTCTAATGTGTTTGGGACTTCTTTAGGAACAGCTTTCTGATTCATTCCAAACAAGAAAACATTTCAGACTTGCTCTGCACACTCAAAACTTCAGGAGGTTCAAAAAAACCAGTGATCATTTATAATAACCCTGTGAAACACAATGTTAGTGCTCCGAGATGCAAATGAAAAGATCCATCCCGCTCCAAAACCCGAGGAACCATAATTAAAAAGGAGAATGGCCAGTGGTGAGCATAATTCAATGTGCATATTTTCCCTCTGAACAAAACAGCATTCCAGCTCTCCCCCTGATGAGAGGAATGTATTGTCAATTAATTAGACTCCCATCATATGTCCTCGGATGCCCTTCCATCATATGCCTTCCATATGTCCCTATGTCATATGCCTCCCATATGCCCTCGATGTAATTAAGCCCCCATCATATGGCTTCCATCATGTGCCATTTCAGTGGATCTCCAGGAGAACGTGGCAGTGTTACAGTTCTGGACCTTTTGCAAGGAGGAAAGGAACGACTCAGGAGCTGCAAACGAGGAGAGGAGGGAGCAAAAAGGAAGGTGGCTGGCCCTGAGCGCTGCCTTTAATTGCCGGGTTTGTTTCGCTCAGCTGGAGCACTGAAGGCACAGAAGTGTCCTGTTTTCCTTGGGTTCCGTCCCCAGTTTTTATTCAGCTCAGCCCGTGGATAGCCAGGGAGATAGCAAGAGTTTTTCAGGGAATGTTTCCACTGGAATGTGAAACGCAAAAGGAACAATCCAGCTCCCAGAGAAGGGTTTGTCCTGCGATAGGGAAATGTAAACTTGGTCCTTGTTTTGGCTCCCTGAAGGGGAAGTGAAGGAGCAGAAATAGCCTGGGGAGGGAATTCGTGGAGAGGAGGTGGCACACTCCACCTCCATCCCTGTCCTCCCTCATGGACGTGGATGTGGAGGGCATTGACCTTTCATTGCCATGGGGAGGGCTTGGGAGATAATGCCCATGCAAATGTGGTGAGGTGGATCCCAAATTTACTGGGACTTACTAGGGATGAAGACCAAAAACAGGCACTGATGCTTACACGGGTAACAAAGCAAACTGCAAACATCCAAGGAATGATGAGGTCTTGGAATGGTTTCCAATGGAAGGACAGCTCGTTTGCCTCGTGTACAGTGGTGTCTCTGTGCCTTCCTTCCTCCCAACAACTTCTGGGACTCTTCTCTAATCCCAATCAGGCCTGACAGAAGAGCAGTGACTTCCAAGGGTGCTCTGCTCCAGCTCTGCAGGAATTGCAGAAATCCCAGCCATGCACCCAGAAACCCCAGCCACACACCCAGAAACCCCAGCCGTGCATCCAGCAGCCAGGAAGGAGGTAGAAAGGACAAAGAGAAGGTAAAATAGTCATTTGTGCTGAGATCTCTCAGTTTAAAAATGCAGAATATTTTGTAGCATATCCCAGTTCACCAATAATTCAAACCCCCACAGGCTGGGGACCACTGTATCCCTAAAAACTTTGTATTCCAGCTGCTACAGCATGGTAAAACCTGATATTTGGATGTGCTCCTCCTAGATGAAATCAGTATTGACCCAAAAATCATCCTGTATTTGCTGTGTAGGCATTCTGCACTATTTGTAATACAGGTGCATTCCTGACAGCTCTTGCTCTGGCTTAATCTTTAATTTTCAACTCAATCCTCATTCAAATCACACACAGAAAACACAACCAGCCCATCTGAAAGCTTTAGGTCATTAGGGAAATGATTTGGGAAATATTTTGTGGTCTTGCACCATCATTAGTTTGCCACAGTTGTAAAAGTGCATATTAAGGGAAGCTTTTAAGTCTCTTGTAGAGCACCACTGAAATTCTCTGCCCAGAATTGCTACTCAAGTGTTGTATTCTGAAATATTTTATTCTTCTGGCTTGCTGGGCAGCAAGAAAATCCTCACAGTAGTGCTCATGGCAGATTTTCTTTTGCTCCTCTGTTCTCACATGGCACCGATGCCTGTGGAAGAAGAAACTTTTGTCATTAGAGGGATTTTTTTTCCTTCTTTTCTTTCTTTTTTTTTTTTTTTAACCAGTGAGCTCCCTCTATTTCCAAGCCCAGCTGAAACTCTGCTGCCACCCTCCTCAATCAGATGCATTAAGCAGAGTCAGATTTGTACATAAAAGTTCTGTAAGGACCGGGATGAGATGGAGTGGAATGCCAGAATGACTCATTGCTGGGTGAATAAGGCCCTAAGTGTTCTATTGATGCCACTTCTAAATCGGTGTCATATCTGTAGAATTCCTGTCAGAACTGGAATTCCAAGCACAGCAACCTTAGGAGCTAAATGATGATGATGATGATGATGATGGTGGGGGTTCTGCATGAATTAATCTGGACTGTGACACGCTCCTGCCTGACAGCTGATCAGAGTTAAAAATAAGACAATTTCATTCCCCAGACTCTGAGCCCAGAGCTCAGAAATGCTGCTCCTCACACCTTTGGGAATGCCAGGAGAGGGAAGTTCTCTGTGTGTGTGTGTTGGAGTTTAAAAGCATAAAATTTTAATCTATAAAGGACACAGATATCCCTTCAGTGAGATGGGGACACCAATTGCAATTCCCAGTGAAAGGATAAGCTGGTGTGGAGCAGCTCAATATTTGGAAATGAACAGTGTGAGGCCACAGCAGACATGGGAACTCACATCTCTCTCTTTGAACCAACTTTTTCCTTCTCATTCCCGTTTTTCCCTCTTCATAACTCGAGGATGTAGGTGTGAAACCAAGTTCAGCCTTTCCAGTGTGAGTTTTGGGGATAAATTCTGTGTCCACTCAGGCTTCAGTCAGGGACAAACTCCTAATTGTGGTGTAGGACTAGCAGGGTTCAAGCAATAAAAGCAAACTGGAACAGTAAAAGAAATCTCATGTCTGGAAATTTCCCATAGCAGAGGAAAATCCAAAATATTTGGGAGTTCATCCCCTCTTCCTTTTAATTTGCTCTTTAAATAAGACAAAACTCCTGGTTGCCCTGACTCTGCTGGTGCTCCAGGCAGTCCCACTTGCATATATTTAGATTTATGCATTCAAAATATAAAATGTGTTCTCCCCGAGCAAATAGTCTGTGCATGCTATAGGGTGAAATTAGCCTCTTTGTGCAATGTCATGGCCCTGTTTCCTGGTGAAATAAGTTCAAGAATCAGGTTTCTGGGGCAGACATGGAAAGAAATTTAAATTCTTCCTTCTAAGTAGTGGCTCCTCCTTCCCATCACCTCCACTCCAGACCCTTTTTAACAATCATTGAATTCTTGGTGGGCAACCAGCCTTTGCTGCTTGTTTTTCTTATATCCAGCAGATTTATAGCTCAAGCCATGAATTTTAGTTTTTTATTAACATTTTAGGCCTCGTTCCTCTGATAAAATGGGAGTGGATAAACCCCTGCTTGACACTAAAGGGAAATTTTGGGGTCCAAAGACACTAAGCTGGCACAGGAGCTCTTCCACCAAATCTGAGAGGACAAAAAGTGGCTAAAAAGGTGCCAGCAAAAAGCAGAGATAAATCTGAAATGGATGCACTGAACCATTCCCATCAGAAAGGGAAAAAAACAAATGGATGTTCAGAGGAAAAGAAAGGATGAGGAGGGAATTTCTCCATTTCACAAAGTGAGTGCAAGGAGACTTGCAGTGAAATTAAATAGTGACAAATCGAAACTCTCTTATAAAGCAACTCTTTTTCCACCAGTATTTAATTAAAAAAGGAACCTAATTGCTTTTAGAAGTTAATGGGAACTCTGCAAGTCTAGAAGAGATTAGAAACTTATGTTTTTAATAACCATACACAGAATTATGGACCTTCATTGTAATAACTTTGGAACTGAGCTTAAACTCCATAAAGTTTGGGATGAAAAGCAGCAACTGAAGAGCAGGGAAAATCCGGTGGGAAGGGCAGATTTGGGCTGTCCAAAGCTGCTAATTCTGGTCCCTACTGGGGGAACATGTTGGGGAATTCTGGAGCGTGGCCCAGTCCGTGGATGGCTCCTCCAAAGGACTGAGCACAGAATTTCCCACTGACAATTAAAAGTGAAGAGGGGATGGATGTTTGAGCCCTTCTCTCGGGCTCACAGGCTGGACAACTGCAGTGCCCATGGCAATTCTTCACATGTGTGGCACTGAGTAATTCCTGTCCAGTGCCAACGAGAGCAGAGGAAGGGCAGTGACACCCAAGGCCAGGCAGAGCAAAATCCAGCTCGGTCAGGCCACAGACCTGCACCTCAGCATGGGCTGTGGCCTTTTTCCCCCTCAAGAAGTGAACTCCTCGTAAGCCTGGCATTACCAGAAGTCCCAGAAGTTTTGGAAGCAGCGGGGATCACACCTGGCTCTGCTTTCCCACCCTCTGCTCAGTGTGAGGTCACTCCCAAGCCATCCTGGCTGGAGCTGTGTGGTGCAGCAGCTCAGGCTGGTGTGGGGTTTGGGGTCACCACAGTCCCTGGCCAGTGCAGGCAGCCCCTTTGTGCTCCTCAGCTTAAGGGAGATTTAAGGAATTGCTGCGAGCAGCAGGTCAAACCCATTCCCGGATTAATGGCACTGATGTGGCTTTAGTGAGAAGTTTGTTTTGCTGGTGTTTGAAGTGGCCTCTCATCTCCTCTGACAACAAACAGCGGCCGTGGCATCCCGGGGGGCTGGGAGTGCTGCTGGCAGCCTGGCAGGTGCCTCAGCTTCCCCCTGCCTTTGCATCTCCTCTCACAAAGCATCTGGAGGATGGGAGTAAAAAAAAAAAAAAAAAA
>WAAE01018546.1:201460-213682 GCA_013400495.1 Nicator chloris | reverse complement strand
AACTCCTCTCACAAAAGAAATGGAGGGAGGGAATAAAAAAAAAAAAAAAAAAAGAATGAGGAGGAGAAGGGAAAACAGGAAGGAAATTGGGAGGGAAGAAGGGAAAACAGGAAGGAATTTGGGAGAGAATAAGGGAAAACAGGAAGGAAATTGGGAGGGAAGAAAGGAACACAGGAAGAAAATTGGAAGGGAAGAAGGGAACAAGAAGGAAATTGGGAGGGAAGAAGAGAAAACAGGAAGGATATTGGGAGGGAAGAAGAGAAAATGAAGGAATTTGGGAGGGAAGAAGGGAAAACAGGAAGGAATTTGGCAGGGAAGAACGGAAAACAGGAAGGAATTTGGGAGGGAATAAGGGAAAACAGGAAGAAAATTGGAAGGGAAGAAGGGAACACAGGAAGAAAATTGGAAGGGAAGAAGGGAACAAGAAGGAAATTGGGAAGGAAGAAGAGAAAACAGGAAGGAAATTGGGTGGGGAGAAGGGAAAACAGAAAGGAATTTGGGAGGGAAGAAGGGCAGGCTCCACTGCTCTCTGCTGCAGATCTACAGCTGATTGTACAGAGAGCCCTTCCCTTCTGAAGTGGGAAAGGAACCGATTTTATAGGAGCCCTGAGATTGTTCAGTCACGTGCTCACCTTCATTTGCATGTGAGAATAATTACTGAATGAGGAGTTAGCCAGGGGAGGTGTTAATGGAGAAAATACAATCAGTGTCCAGTGCCTGCCATGTTAGTCAAGGTGGAGTGAGGCTGCTGAATCAGCAGTTTGGAGGTTTTAGGATAGAAGTCCCTGCTCAGAAATATCATATTTATTTTTATATTAAAAATATATAACACAAGAACTGTATAATAGAAGAAAATGTCGGTTATAATGTATAATATTACAAATGCAATATTTATAATATTATGTCAATTTTTATATTTAGTTTATTACGCAGCTCTCAGCAACAGGGAACTCTCAGTCCATACTCAAGGGTTAAATGTTTAATCCATAAATTAGTGCTGGGAGTCAAGAAAAGTCTGCTTGAATCCAAAATCACAGGGAGGTGTTATTCTCTGTGAGAAAAAAAAAACCCTCTCTGAATTATTGAAAGCCTTTTTCTCTGGGCCAGTGTTTGCTCTTGGTTAGGAGTGACTTGGTTCACTCAGGATTTTCCTCTTTAAAAGGAGCTGGCTCCTGGCTTGAGTTGCAAAGGAAATGTTTCCAGGTGCCATTCCCACGGATCCTGCTCTGAATTTTGGTGATGGAATCGATGTCATTTGGTCACTCCCTGTCCCTAAGCCAGCTGACAGCCCAGCTATGGCAGTGACACTTTACCAGCATTGCCTTCAGCCCCGGGAGGGATGAGCCCTGCTGTAAATTCACCTTTTTGTTTGCTTCTTACTCTGACACCTCAAAGGGTTCACAATCCCAGGATGGTTTGGGTTGGAAGAGACCTTAAAAATCATTTCATTCCACCCCCTCCCACTGTCCTGAGCTGCTCCAAGTCCCATCCAACCTGGCCTTGGACACTTCCAGGGATGGGGCAGCCAGAGCTTCTCTGGGAAATCCATTCCAGGGCCTCCCCACCCTCCCAGGGAGGAGTTTATCCCCAAAATCCCATCTAACCCTGCCCTCTGTCAGACTGCAGCCATTTCTGGAACAACAGCAAGCACAAAACCAACCTCTCCTTTGCCTGAGTAGCTGAGGGAGGTTGAAAAGCCCCAAAGAGGACAGGACTCCCTTGGGAAGTTGCAGGGTTGTGGAGCAGCTCCCTCCCTGCCTCGTGCCACATCGCATCACATCTGAACGGGGCTCTTGCACTCTGTATCAGCAGAGATCTGTCCTCACATACCCTCCTCCGGAGAAGACCATTTTTAAATCTTTAATAGGGCATTAGAGCAATTTGCCTGTGATTTAGCTCTAAGTGGGCAAGGAGAGTGGTGACAAACGAAGCCGGGAGGCCCTGAAATTCTTTGAATATTCCATGTTTTCCTGGAACTGGGAGGAAAATGCTGCCAGAGAGGTCTTGGCAGGTTTTCCAGGTGGCTGGCCAAGTCTGAAGCAAACGTGGATGGTTAACAGGCTAATGCAGCTCCGGTTCCAAGCTCAGACATATAGAACATACGTTCTTATTTAAGGAATCCCACCACATGGAGGAGCAAATGTAGTGCTAATATATCCTCCTGAAGGAAAATGGCAAGGGGAAAAACAGTGTCATCTTGCCACCATAAAATGAAGGTTCTTTTGCCCTTGCTTTTTAGGGACTTGGGGCTGTCAGCTGAAGGAAATGAAATCCAATGGCTTTCCCACGAGGGGCCCTTATTCATCAGGAATGGCTTATGAAGCAATAGTTTGTGTCCGAGGGAAGAGGCAGGAGTTGTTCAAAGAATGGATTTCCATTGCCAGATTGACTTTTTGTTGTTGCCATGCGAGTAATTAAAACTGGCAATTAAGCAGGAAAGTGATCAAATAATCACTTGGGAGCTGCTGCTGCACTTGGCTCCACGTGGGCCAGCAGCTCCAGCACGGAGCAGGGACCACCCCTGGGGGTCAAACTGGGAGAATTAGGGGTTGGTACTGAATTATCCCGGGTAAAGGTGGGTTTGGGAGGGCTTTCTCTGGGAATTGGTGTTTCCTGTGGGAAACACCAGTTTGGATTTCCTGGGGACACAGGTGGATGAAGGCTGTCATTTTCATCCTGTCCCTTGTTTGTGTGCAGCTCATGGGGCTCGTCTTGTTTTGTCATTGATGGGGCAAAGACTGCACAGCCACCAGAGTGAAACCTTTATTTCATTTATTCACCTTTAGAGTGAAACCATTTATTTTTCTTTATTAAGCCCTTGGTGCAGGCCCAGAAGTTCTGCTGCGGACTCCCTGTGGGGTCTGGGATGAGTCACTTATTTTTCTTTGGTTCTATTCCCTGCCTATGAAATAGAGGTCCTTGTTCCTCCTGAGGGGAGTTGTACAGGCAGAGGAACTGATCCTGAATGAGCTGTTCAGAGACACAAGGTTGGAATTGCAAGGATCACACTGGGAGGAAACCTTTCTGACGGACTGTCTCTGTGCTGACACCTTTCTTAGCTTTACAGCGTTAACCCTGATAAGATTTGTCACCTAAAGCTCCTTTTATGCAATCAGCTCCAGAACGTTATTCCGACAAATTAAAAATCCTAACTAATGTGATTTATTACCACAGTAAGTAAGCTGAAATTCACATTTTTCTGCCTGTTTTCTTCACCTTGCCTCTCCTGCAAGTGTTAACGCTGTCTTTTTGCATTATAGCCGGGAGGAGCTGGGAGTTGAGGGTGGAGCAGAGCCTGCAGTGAAGCGATGCAGAAGTGCAGAGGGGCACCGGGAGCTGCGCCTGCCTCCCGCTGCTATTTCTGGCACGCAGAGCAGTGTCTGCTGGGCCCAGCCTAAGTCCTGACACTCATTCTGTCTGTCACATCCCTCTCCAGACGTGGCTGCCTGGTTTTTAATCCCCTCCCAGCTGCAGTGGACACGAGCTGGGGTGTGAAGCTCCGTGTGTCCGGCTCCACCGCAGGCAGAATTCCCCGCCTGGAGAGCCCAGACCTTGGGTGTCTTTGATGGCAACACCGAAACAGCTCAGCATCCCAGAGTCCCCCCTGTGAGGAGACATCCCTTTTCCCCAGGGGTTTGCAGGCTGGGTGGATAAAGCAGGAAAGAGGAAGGGATGGAGAGACTCAGAGCCTCACCGGGCATGTGGGGCCACAGGGCTGGGAATGGGCTGGGAATCTTCACTGCTGGATTGGGATTCCTCTGGCTGCCTCTGTGCCAGCTCCTGCCTGGCCCTGTGCAGGAACTGTGCCTTGAGCCCACCAGCACCTGGACTAAATATTTTGGGTGTCCTACCCTTTGGGTTTCATTCTTAAGCACTGGCTGGAATTTTTTCTTTTTTTTTTTTTTTTTGCAAGAAATATGTTTGGGGGTTTTCTTTTTTTCTTCTTTAAATTTTGTCAGGTGTAGTAACAGAAAACCTGGGAAAGATGTCTTTGTTTCATCTTTTAAGTAATTCCACCCTCTCTTTAAAAAGAGAGCAGTGCTGGTGAGAAGGGTGAGGAGTCTGACAGGAGGTCTGGGGGATGTTGAGGAATTCTGGTGCTTTGAGGTTCCTCAGGTCCCTCTGATCCCTCAGGGCTCTTCCCAGACACTAATGAAGGTTAAACTCCTTTCTTAGGTACAATAGTTGTGTTATCAAGGATTGAAAATGGTCCACAGTGAGTTTCTGGAGGAAATGGGAATGGATCTGTGGACTGCAGCCCTCCAACCTGGGAATTGCAATCTTTATTTTCCACACTGACCCTGGCACTCCTTTCCTACTGAAATACAATTCATTCTAGCTCTTCTCTTAGTCTCATGGATCTTTAATTTAATTTTTCCACTTCTTCTGCCAGCTCAGACTCCCAAAATGTCCCTAAACTTTCTGCAAGTTGAATTTAGGTTCAGCAGTTTAAACTCCAGCTGAACAGCCTCAACAGGTATTGTTTTTACTGGCTTTTTCAGAAAAAAAATAAAAAAGGAGCAAGATTTGATTGAGGGACTCCACCTTTTCATGCAATGATTCTATTGGAATTTGAATTAAAGTTTAAAAAACATTAAATATTGACCAGACATTTTTTTGTGGCAGCCTTGTAGGGTAACATGTTCACACAGCTCCATCTCTTAGTAACTTCAAAATTTGCCAGTTTTTGGGGTGAAACCTCAAATCTTAAGAAATTACACCCCCAAAACAAGTTAGATTTATTTGAAATGAGTGAGGTTCTTGGGGCTTTTTCAATGTCCTGAATTAATCAAGTGTTAAACTTTTGGTGGACCTGAACCCATGGGAAATCTGAGGGGTTTGGGTGCTTTACATGAGATGGAATTGGCAGATCATGCCAGAGTGATCTAATAATTCTTGGTAATAATTCTTTGACCTGAAATCTGAGGGGTTTGGGTGCTTTACATGAGATGGAATTGGCAGATCATGCCAGTGATGTAATAATTCTTTGTGTGACTTCATCCACGTAACCTTGAGTTTCACCTTGGGTGTCAGTTTGGTGAAATCCTTTTTGTTTTAGGAGAACTCGGGATCAGGGTGGGTTGGTAACTCCCCACAGACAAAACACAAATTCTGGGTATGGTGTTCCCATTTCTCTGATTTTGGATGAATCAGTCTTTGTAACCTTTCTCTCCAAATCCCTCTGTGACACTGGCTGACCTTTTGCTGAATTCTTCCCTTTTCCCTAATCCTGGGTTTCAGCAAGTGTAGAGTCCCAGGGCCTTTCCCACTGCCTCATTCTGCTTTTCCCTTGCTTTACCACCTCAAGATCCGATCATTTCATGGCTTTCTCACCTTTATTATTTCAGTTTTTCCCCATTATCCAGGGAGGTAAGGAGAGCTCAAGGAGAACCTGTCTGCAGAACTGGGGGTGGGGGGAAAATCCAACCACCACTTTTTAGTGCTTGGGGGAGGCAAAACCTGCTGGTTTGGAGGGGAATGTTGCTGGGTGAAAAGGATTTGGTGGTGGTGAAACGGGACTGAGACGATTTTGAACCATGCTCTGTCCTCTCTGTTGAATACCAGGGCATCAGATGAGGGTGACAAAAGCAATCTGGACCCTGCAGCTCCTTCCAAGGACTCACGACCCTCCAGGGATGTGGTAAGCGTTGTCCTGATGGTTCTGTATTTTTAGAGAATGTTGATTTTATCAGTAATGTGGTGTGGAATTGGTCTGCAAAACAGCGAGGCTCAAATTAGAAGCTTCTGGTTGTCAAGAGCACCGTTGTGGAAATGTCCAAATCATGCCACCTTTGCCCATTTTGCTTTTCAGAGCACCCCACACTCTGAATTTTACCTTTTCTCACATCATTTCCATTCTTAATTTCTGTTACTGAATGTTTTTTACTCCCCTGAAGACATTTTATTAATTTGGGGGCTATTCTCAGCTGTCCTTACAGCTGAGCTGTAACCATTATTTTAAAGCTATTTCCTAAGTGTTCTCTGTCCACTTTGCCCAGACTGAAGTTATTGACTGGTCTCAAAAAGGCCTCAAGGTTTTATAGTTAATGCTGAAGTCCCTAAAGCTTCCTTCCTGGCTGAACATCCCTTCTCCTGTGTGTCTTCCCCTTTGAATTGCTAATTCCAATTGATCTGAGGAAAAAAAAAAGTCATAGTTTGTATTTACTCTACTTTCTGCTATAACAGCACCTACCAAGGTCTCTCCTTCCTTTGATCCTGTCTCCATGATTAAATTCATTCTTCCTTTCTGTTTCCCAGCTTCTCTCTGCAAACTTTCACTCCATTTCTGCAAGAATTTCCTGCAAACCATGTCCCTGAGAGGATTAGTGGAGGGGATACTAATTTTATTTATATTTATTTATAAATGGACTGCAGAGACTTGGCCCCTTTTTAAATATGAGAACAATTTTCAGGCCTCTTTCAGTTGTGGTTATTTCACTCCAGAAAAAAACCCCAAACCCAACAAACCACAGAACAATTGAGAAATATGAGAAGTTGTGGAAACCCCTCAAACTTTCTCTGTTTAAATTTTGAATTCCTGGTGGTCACAGGGCCAGGTGATGCTGCCAGTTGTGGGATTTTTTTGTGTAGTGCCTGGCCCAGAGCAGCAAGTTGAGTTAAATGCAAAGCTGGGATCAAATCAAACAGAATGACACCTCTATTATTATTATTATTATTATTATTATTATTATTATTATTATTATTATTATTATTGCCAGCCTGGAGGCCTTGAACATTTTGGAATTGGAGTGTTTGCAAAACAGGGTTGCTGGACTCCAGTAAATGAAGTGTCCGGATGTCGGTGGTGATTCATAAAAGCAATTAAAAGAGGAAAGTGCTTTTCCTCTGAGCCTAATGCCTTGGTTGTAGGATGTCCTTAAGTGAGTGTGAAGTGCTCAGGCAGTGCTCAGGGGCTGGGGGCTCTCTGTTCCAGGTCATGGATCTGTTTCCAGCAAACTCTTCTTTATCACGTGGTGCTGNGGCTGAACATCCCTTCTCCTGTGTGTCTTCCCCTTTGAATTGCTAATTCCAATTGATCTGAGGAAAAAAAAAAGTCATAGTTTGTATTTACTCTACTTTCTGCTATAACAGCACCTACCAAGGTCTCTCCTTCCTTTGATCCTGTCTCCATGATTAAATTCATTCTTCCTTTCTGTTTCCCAGCTTCTCTCTGCAAACTTTCACTCCATTTCTGCAAGAATTTCCTGCAAACCATGTCCCTGAGAGGATTAGTGGAGGGGATACTAATTTTATTTATATTTATTTATAAATGGACTGCAGAGACTTGGCCCCTTTTTAAATATGAGAACAATTTTCAGGCCTCTTTCAGTTGTGGTTATTTCACTCCAGAAAAAAACCCCAAACCCAACAAACCACAGAACAATTGAGAAATATGAGAAGTTGTGGAAACCCCTCAAACTTTCTCTGTTTAAATTTTGAATTCCTGGTGGTCACAGGGCCAGGTGATGCTGCCAGTTGTGGGATTTTTTTGTGTAGTGCCTGGCCCAGAGCAGCAAGTTGAGTTAAATGCAAAGCTGGGATCAAATCAAACAGAATGACACCTCTATTATTATTATTATTATTATTATTATTATTATTATTATTATTATTATTATTATTATTATTATTATTATTATTATTATTATTATTATTATTATTATTATTATTATTATTATTATTATTATTATTATTATTATTATTATTATTATTATTATTATTATTATTATTATTATTATTATTATTATTATTATTATTATTATTATTATTATTATTATTATTATTATTATTATTATTATTATTATTATTATTATTATTATTATTATTATTATTATTATTATTATTATTATTATTATTATTATTATTATTATTATTATTATTATTATTATTATTATTATTATTATTATTATTATTATTATTATTATTATTATTATTATTATTATTATTATTATTATTATTATTATTATTATTATTATTATTATTATTATTATTATTATTATTATTATTATTATTATTATTATTATTATTATTATTATTATTATTATTATTATTATTATTATTATTATTATTATTATTATTATTATTATTATTATTATTATTATTATTATTATTATTATTATTATTATTATTATTATTATTATTGCCAGCCTGGAGGCCTTGAACATTTTGGAATTGGAGTGTTTGCAAAACAGGGTTGCTGGACTCCAGTAAATGAAGTGTCCGGATGTCGGTGGTGATTCATAAAAGCAATTAAAAGAGGAAAGTGCTTTTCCTCTGAGCCTAATGCCTTGGTTGTAGGATGTCCTTAAGTGAGTGTGAAGTGCTCAGGCAGTGCTAAGGGGCTGGGGGCTCTGTGTTCCAGGTCATGGATCTGTTTCCAGCAAACTCTTCTTTATCACGTGGTGCTGCTGATTAAAACTTTTTTTTTTTTAATTTATTTTTTTTTTCTCACAGAGTCCGAGGGGTGGGAAGGGAGCTCTGGAGATCACCCAGAACAACCCCCCTGCCCCGGCAGGGTCACCTGGAGCAGTGACACAGGGACACAGCCAGGTGGGGCTGGGATGGCTCCAGAATCCAAAACCTCCCTGGGCAGCTGTTCCAGGGCTCGGCCACCTCCGTGGGAACTTCTTCCTCAGGTTGAGGTGGAACTTGTTGAGTTTTACTTTCTGGCCAGTGCTCCTTTTCCTGTCACCAAAACCAATCTGGCACCCTCCTCTGACACCTACCTTGGGGGTATTTGTATGGATTTAACAACTGAATCTTATTTAGATTCTGTTTCAATATAGTTCCCACTTCTTTCTTCCTAAATTTGAGGACAATCCTCCTGAGGATGCAACATTTTCCATGGGAGAATCGTGATTGTGGCAACATAAATATTGGCGGTGACGGATAATTGAAACTCATCAAAGGTGGTTTTTCCCCCCCTAGTGCAACTCCCTGGCATTTCTGACCTTCCCCAAACACAGAACACCCCGTTTGTACAGCCTTAAAGCGATTTTCCAGGAGCAAGGCTGGAACACGATGGAGGTGGTTGTTGTACACGAGGGTCCATCAGCACAGCCACGTCACCAAAGCCAGAAGCAGACCTTGAGGCACTCCCTGCAAACTCCCAATGTGGCTTTTCCAGCCTTCCCAACCAGCCTGGTGGCTGTTAGGGATGGTTGTCAGGCTGTCCCAGAGCTGCCTTCTCCAAGGGGATTCCTCTCGTTTCCCTTGGAGTTTGCACAAATGGAAGTTGTGCCTTCCTTCGGCTTTGCCCTCCCCTCCTGCCCTGGCTTATCCCGTGCTAAGGGAAGCAGAAGAGTTTGCTGATTTATCATGGATCATTAGGTGGAAGTAACTATTCCTAAAACATCAGGATGGATACAATAATTAGGGATGTGCTTTTGTTAACACCGCCAGCCTCTACCCTCTTGTACAGTACCCTTGGGTACTAAATAATTACCCACTTTGTGTGGTTATCTAGCTCACTAATTACCCACAAAAATTGGGGTCAGGTGTTAACTGCTTGAAATAAGTATCCTCCAAAGGCTTGGCTAAAGTGTATAAAGAAATTATATGTTTGCTACAAAACTTCGGGAAAAAAAAAATCAAACATTTTTTTGTTGGGAAGGAAGATAAGGAGACAATGGATGTGAAATGCTCTGTGTGATGGCAAAATCTTGCAGTGGTGGTGAGGGACTCTAAAGGCAGTGAAAGGATGGTTGGCAGATACAGTCACTAATCCAGACTACTTTTCCCAAAGATTAGATCCTTCAGTACACAGGGTTTGATTCTTCCCCTATCTAGGCTGATGCCAATCAGGATTATGCCGGTATAAATAAGAAAATTTGTGTCTGTGGATTCCCAGACTGACTTTGCTGCATAATCCCACCTCTTCCATCACCCAGAGACTTCTGCATTGCACCCAATAATTTAATTATGGGCCATATATTTCTTTCCACGCGTTTATTTGAGCTGTCCCCAGCTCTGTGTGCATGCGGAATTTCATTCTGAGGCTGCTGCTCATAAAATGCAGTTTGCTTGGAGCAATAATTTGATTCCTGTGCTCAGGGAGCTACCCCAGTGAGTCAAAGATTTCTAGATAGCCCCACCCTCCCCAACTTCCCGAACACTCACACTGCAGCCACTTTCTCTGTGCCAGACCCACACAAGCTGCCTAACCAGCCAGAATCCCAAGGGGCAATCCCAGTCTCCTGCCTCCCCTGTTTCAGCCCCAGAAAACTGGGAAATGAAGCCATGGCAGCCCCAAAGCCCTTGAAATACCCGGCACGTGTAACAGAGGGATGTTTAACAGCCCTTCTTCCCAGCCTGGTTTCTTGCATAGGTGCTCCCTGCCTTCAGTACAAAGGGAACGGATTTCAGGGGGAGCTGAGAAGGTGTTTCTAGAAATCTTTGCGTCTTTGGATGCCCGGATACCTTTAATTCCTGAGCGTCTGTGCGGTGCTCAGCGCAACAAAGGAACTGCCTGGATCTATCGCTGTATTTTGCGCGAGGTGCTTCCTCTCCTCCATAGCCGGAACCACCTTCTGTTCCTACAAACACCTTCTGAATCCACCTGTGTGGATTCAGGTATTAGACATCACCATCCCCAATGTTTGGGCAAACAGGGGGGTCTGGGGAAGGCCCCAGGACGAGGTGTGAGCTGGGTTTTGGGGCTACCTGCGCCCCGCATTGTGCGGAGCATCTCTGGGGAAGGCAGGGCTCAGCCTCCTGAAGCACAATGCAGATTTAGTCGTCATCTTTGTCTCTCCCCCCGCGGCCCCCCCCGCTCCACTCCCCGCTGATGTTAACTGTCTGTATTATTATTTATTGTTATCAGGGGATTTGGTTTGATCAATGAAGTGTATATGCGTCTGACGGACATTCGGGGAGGAAATGCTTGGAGAATGAGTAACATGTCTGCAGTGGAGGGTGTGTGTGAGGGAGAGAGAGGGAGCATCGGTACTAGAAACATTGACTGATGAGTTCATTTTAAAATCCAAGGGCATATAGCTGGTAAATTAGCACATATTGCAAATATAGTCTGGTGCGAGAGGCAGCAGTGCTGCCATTGAGCGCAGGGGTGGGTGTGGAGGGGAAGGGGGGGTCGAGGAGAGGAGGTTGTCAGCTCTAAAGTCATCACGGGCATGAGCCAGGCAGTCTGCCTGCCTCACTGCAGACGTGGGGCGTGCGATTTCCACGGGCGGCTGCGGGCTGCGGCGTGGCGGAGGGGGGGAGCGGGGGGCACCCGCGAGAGCCAGCGCTGCCTTTTATTGTTTTAAAATCCACAGCCAGCCGGAGGGATGCGAGGCGAAGGGCTGCAGCCCCTCCGCTTCCCCTTCTGCTTCCCCTTCAGCCCCTCGCACTGCCCCGGGGAAGGCGCAGGGGGGAGCGGCTGCGCGGAGGGTCCCGGGGCTGGTACCCGGCGGGGATGCGGCGGGGCCGGGGATGCGGCGGGGATGCGCCGCCGGGTTTCTCCCGGCAGCTTAAGAGATTATTGGGAAGGGTGACCGGCAATGGTTTGTGTGTGAGGAGTGTGTGAGTGTGTGCGGGGCTGGCGGCGGGGGGAGCCGGGTCCTTATTCTGTTAAAGATTTAAGTAGGCATGCAAGGAATCTCTAGGATAGTTGGCAAAGGGCGAGGGTGGGGAGGCGGGGGGGAAGGATCCAAAAGAGTCTGTAACCAGACACTGAAGCTTTCCAGGAGTGAGAGTGTGTGAGAGAGGAGACAGAGCGAGAGGAAGAGAGGGGGCAGTGTGGTCTAGTACATTTTCATCTGGTCGTTGATTTGAGCCTGATGCTTGCTGTCCCTCAACAGCCTCCCTTGCCTGGATTTTTTCTTTCCCCCTCTCCTCTCCTTTCCCTTCTAATTCATCGAAGCCTAGGGGAGCCAGGAAAGATTAAATGTGCTTTCGAAAAGGCAGCCACTTCATGCAGCTATGTCTGCTTCCCCCCCACGCCCCCCAGACACCCCCCCACTCCCCCTTTTTGAAATAAAAAAAAAAAAAAAGAGCGAGGGGGAGACAGAGAGGGGGAGAAGGAAGGAGGAGGAAGAGGAGGACTATAGTTTAATGATGTCGGGACTGGCTGATGGGGAGCGAGAAAAAAAAAAAAAAAGAAAAAAAAAAGAAAAAAAAAAAAGGGAAATATTTGAGCTCCTGGACGAGGAAGGACTTTGGTGAATGGGCTCAGACTCCTGAGGTGAGAAAAGGACGGAGTGAATGATGATGATGATGATGATGATG